>CM062289.1:54467118-54694566 GCA_031216915.1 Pictodentalium vernedei
TCAGGCACTTTTTCGGTCATGCTGCTGTAGTCATACGTCATACACACATACAGCGTTAGTCGAATTAAAGCGCTGCAAGTCAATCGGGTACAACCCCTCAGCCAGGCGCTAGGGGCGCCCGTGACACCCACATCACTCAACTCAGAAGAATCGGGCGTTAAAACACTCCACGACCGCCTCACAAACATTGCAGAAAAGACCTAAGCGTGAGCGATCTCATAAAACGGTCCCAACACCTTGTTAGAACCTGACCCCACCCCTGAGGGGGTCTAGGGGACTGGGACTTCTTATCCGACTGTAGATGAAAATCACCTTTCTGGCTGTCGCCAGGAGAAGGTTAAGGTGTTTGATCCTACGGCCCAAAGATATTCTCCTTGTCCTAGCATGCCCGGGCACGCTAGTCATATGTTATGTACCCAACCTATCCTCACCCACTCTCGGACTCCCGGACCCTAGGAGGCCAATGTCCTGTCGCTGACACAACAACCATAGCTTCAATGGTCGCATGGCTATGTACAGTGCGCATCGCTTGCTGGGTGTGGATGCTTAATGCACGGTGTATGTGAATGGGAAAAAAACAGGCATCAAGTGCGTGAAACTGCCAGAGTAGCTATGACGTCGGCGACGTCATGGTGAGCGCGTTGTCGAGCTGAGTGACTGGACGTTGTTCGGGCCCAGCGTGAGGGCTATGCCACTGAGTTGCTCCGGCCCTAGCTCAGTACGGCTGACCTTGGGATGGCTTAGCTGCGTTTGCCTTCAACCAATGCTAACTCAGGTCAGTACGTTGGGGAGTCAGACAGTTACTCGCTGCTGTTCGGTGGTTCTATCCCGGTACCCGACTTCCTCCGCCCGTTAAACCTGCCTGACACAAAATGACCCTCGCGGTTGAAAACGTCGTAAAACCCCAATAAATAAATAAATAAATAAATAAGTAAGTAAATAAATAAATAAATAAATAAATAAATAAATAAATAAATAAATAAATAAATAAATAAATAAATAACAGTGAGTTGAAGCCTGGAAAAAGCAATACACCTATAGCAAACCAATACATCCACCAGACGTCGTAGATGTTGGTCAGCGATTTATACACCCTGTATCTTAAAGAGTGACACTTCTATGAATTGAGGGTTTGGGTGTTGAATGTCGCATCAACAAAGTATGTTCAGACTAGTTCACCTTGCAGTGCTGACCTATGGTGAATGTATTCACATGTAGAAATATCACTATGGCCAACGTGTATTTTCACAATGGACGAGCATAATCCGCCAATTATGCAAAAACCTCGGTATCTTTTTAGCAACTTTATACTTTTAGTAGCAGAAAAATAAAGATTTGCAAAATCAATGGAAACGGAAATGGGAGGGGGGGGGGTGGGGTTAATATATTTCCGATTGATACATGGAGCGGGTACATGTAAGTGAATTAATCAGATGAAACCTTTTTTCGATAATTCCATTGGAAAAAAGTATATTGCATAATGCAACACTTGTCTAGTAAGTTTCGTTGCATTTTGTAACAATTATTACATTTTGCAACGTTTTTTTCCGGTCCATGTAGTTGCATTTGTAACATTTATTACATTTTGCAACGTTTTTCCCTGTCCATGGAGTTTCATTTTGCAATAAAAGTTCGAAAATCTACTAAACCCCACTCCAATATGCGTAGACGTGCATATATTATACCCAAAGACGTCGTAGAATCATAGAGATACAAATTTATTTTAATATTTGTATAATAACATGAATTCGTTTCTGATTGCCCGTTTGAAAAAAAAGTTTATTACAGTTTGCATCATTTTTTCCCGTCCATGTAGTTGCATTTTGTAATAATTATTACATTTTGCAACTTTTATTACAAAGTGGGTTGTAACAATGCTATG
Organism: Pictodentalium vernedei; assembly: GCA_031216915.1. NCBI lineage: Eukaryota > Metazoa > Mollusca > Scaphopoda > Dentaliida > Dentaliidae > Pictodentalium > Pictodentalium vernedei. The sequence goes on from CM062289.1 coordinate 54,469,001, forward strand.
CGAAGTACTGTGCAATGCAATTTCTTAACATTAATGTGATTTATTTGGCTGCAAGGAGGTGAAACATAACCCCCCCCCCCCCCCCCCCCCCCCCCCCCCCCCCCCCCCCCCCCATCTATTCCGTGTTTACATTGAGCATTGGATTAATTTTTACAATCTGATTGCAAAATATAATTTCCCCTATCTCTTCCTTGGATGGAATGCCCACACCAATGCTTAGCTATTTATTGGTCAGATTGATAAAATGATATGCTATGTCTGATTTGGCTAATGGTGATGGTAGTGGAATTATACTTCATGTAATGACACTCCTTTGCAATTCTTGTGTAGAGAGTCCGCCAAAACAAATGCACAACTGGATGTTGGTGAGTATCAGAAAAAGCTATGTTATGTGAAATATTGATCGCTATGACTTTTTACAATAATGTGATTTAATTGGAAGTAAAAGAGTTGTAAGGCAATCCCTCTGGGATATTCCTATATCACTCTGACATCTTAGCTTAGCCAATGGGCTGAACAGTCTGTATTGCACTGAAATGGAACGTTTTAGTCACACAAGTCCTTAATAGAATATTGTTAACCCTTTACCCAACGTAACGGCCAAAACCGGCCAGCGCTATTCTCAAAAATCACCAATTAATTTTTACTATTTTTTCATTTTTTGTCTCAAAAACATAGGTTATGACCCCTCATTGGAACGAGCTCGTTGAGCTCGTTCCAATGAGGGGTCATAACCTATGATTTTGAGACAAAAAATGAAAAAAGTTAGTTATTCAATCATTTTTTGGTAAGTGTCGTCTGCTTTTCATGTTAGGTAAAGGGTTAAGTGTGACGCGATGAAAAGATGTTCCAGTGGAAAGTCATGGCTGATGTGCCTCCCAGTTTACTGAAAGACGGTGTATGATTCAGTTCACCACACTTGTTAAGGGTTAGGCTAATTTATTTCTACCACCAATATCTGATATTCATAACTACAGACACATAGTTTAACTAGAGAAAAAACAACACATCATGCGATGCATGGAGTGATATACTTTCTTATCAAACATAACTCACAATCCCAAAGATGGGTTAATGCAATCCTGTCCCTCCATTGTAAGGTGCGAGGTTTGCCCTATAAACATTCTAATTTGCTCACAATACCTTTGGATCAAATTCCTAACTGTGTCTTACTCCCTAAATTCACAACTTTACCTTCATCCCGCATACTGTAGCCAGAAATTACGAAGTATCGTCAGCGAATAAATTTGTAATAAATTTGATAACTTGGTTAACAAGGTGCATACCAGTCGTTTCTGCGCCTGGCGTTTGGGTAAATATCAAATTTGCCATATATCCTTAATTTTGGCGTGTTCTGTACCTCCCAACCTTCGTATTGATGTATAATTTGTGTATATTTGATTTGAATTCAAGGAATATCAGAGGTGGGAATTTCAAAATAAACAAAATTTCATCATTCATATTGCACCATAAACACCCATTCACAAACCAACAATGAAATTTGTATATATGTACTGTGTTATATTTTCATTCTACTTGTATATCTATTCACTAGAATCTTCATTACCGCTTTTGACTACGATTTGCTTCCCTAACTCTGTGCTCCAAATTTCTACAAAAAACTAGTAATTACCTACTTGCAGCACGTGGAGAGTGTATTATCACTAAATCACCCGCAGAATGGAGATTCCACCCAAGCAATAATTGCAAATTTGTTTCAAAGCATAACCAGCACATGCAAAGTTTCAGCCAATGGACCTCCGGGTTTAACCCGGAGGTCCATTGGCTGAAACATTGCTTGAGTCTTTTGTCGATATGTTCAAAATTTGAAAGTTATAACTTGGATGATAACACCACTCCGCGGGTGATTTAGTTACAATCCACTCTTCACGTACTGTACTACCACATTAGTCCGAGTCTTATTATTTTAACCTTCGTTTATTTCTATCCCCGCAGTTTTAAAAAAAAAAGCGGATATATTGTGGTGATCTCGGTCCGTCCCGTCCGTACGTCCACACTTCATATCACCAAGAGTATGTAATTCGAAACATTTAAACTATGCTGAGGTGTTCAGGTAGCATCTGTGGATGTGCACAAAGGTTTCGGAATTTTGATTTGGCCCCGTGTGGCGCCCGTAGCGCCACTTTTGTTATTATTGTTAGATAATCAGTTTACAATGGAAGACTTCTAGGGGTTTCAATTCGAAACGTTGAAAGTGTCTTAATATGCTCCATTAGGGCCTCTAGATGTTCATAAAGGTTTTGGATTTTTGATTCGGCCCCCGTGGGGCACCAGTAGCGTCACTTTTGTCGTTCGAGAATCGGTTGTGGTGAAAGGCACCTGGGGGTTTTAATTCGAAACGTTGAAGGTGTGTTGATGTGTTCCAGTAGGTTCTCCAGTTGTGTATAAAGGTTTTGAATTTTTTATTTGGCCCGATGGGGCACCCGTAGCGCTACTCTTGTCGTTAGAGAATCGGTTTGGGTCGAAAGGCTCCAAGGGGTTTTAATTCGAAACGTTGAAAGTGTGTTCATATGATCAATTAGGGTCTCTAGATGTGTATAAAGGTTTCGTAATTTTTTATTTGGCCCCATGGGGCACGCATAGCGCCACTTTAGTCGTTAGAGAAACGGTTTGTGGAGAGAGGTTCCGGGGGTTTTTAAGTTGAAACCTTGAAAGTGTGTTCATATGTCCCAGTTGGGTCTCTAGATGTGCATAAAAGACCTGGATTTTTTATTTGACTCGTAGCGCCACCTATGTCGTTAGAGAATCAGTTTTCGGTGGAAGGCTCCTAGAGGTTTCCCTTCGAAACATTGAACGTGTGTTAATATGTTCCAGTGGAGTTTCTGGGTGTTCATAAAGGTTTTGGGATTTTTGATTGGGCCTCAAGGGGCATCCGTGGCGCTACTTTTGTCGTCAGAGAATCAGTTTATAGTGAAAGGCTCGTGGACCTTTGATTCGAATCGTTAAAAGTGTGTTAATATATTCCAGTAGGGTCTCTAGATGTTTACAAATGTTTGGGAGTTTTTATTCGGCCTGTGGGGCACCCGTATCGCCACTTTCTCGTTAGAGAATCAGTTTGTGGCGAAAGACGAAAGGCAAAAGGCTCCTCAGGGTTTTAATTCGAAACGTTGAAAGTGTGTTCATACGTTCCAGTGGGATGTCTAGATGTGTATAAAGGGTTTGGATTTTTAATTTGAACCCAAGTGGTGCCCATAGCAACACTTTTGTTGTTAGAGAATCGGTTTGTTGCGAAAGGCTCCCTAGGGTTTTAATTCGAAACGTCGAAAGTGTGTTAATACGTTCCAGTAGGGTGTCTAGATGTTCATAAAGGTTTGGGATTTTCTATTCAGTCCAGTGGTGCACCCGTAGTGCCACTTTTGTCGTAAGAGAATCAGTTTGTGGCACAATGATCCTAGGAGGTTTAATTTTTGAAATGCTGAAAGTGTGCTCATACTTCCTGTGTGATGAGTAGATGTTCATAATGGTTTTGAATTTTTAATTCAGACCCAAGTGGTGCCCCCTATCGTCACTGTTGTCGTTAGAGAATCGGTTTCCCGACAAAAAATCATAGGTGTTAAAATTCGAAACATTGAAAGTCAGTTCATATATTCCGGTAGGGTCTCTAGATGTGTTTTGGAATTTTGATTCGGCCCAGTGTGGCACTCATGGCGCCACGTTTGTTGACAAAGAATCAGTTTCCTGCAAAAGGCTCCTTGGGGTTTTAATTCGAAACGCCGAAAGTGTGTTCATGTGTTCATGTAGGGTCTCTAGATGTGCATAAAGGGGTTTCAGATTTTTTATTCGGCCCGTTGGGCAACCATAGCGCCACTTTTGTTGTTAAGAGAATCGTTTTGCGAAAGGCTCCTAGGGCTTTTAATTCGAAACGTTGAAAGTGTGTACATGCGTTCCAGTATGATGTCTAGATATGCATAAAGGTATTGGATTTTTAATTCAAACCCATGTGCTCGTAGTGCCACTTTTGTCGTTAGAGAATCTGTTTCCGTGAATTCTCCTGGGGCTTTTAATTCGAAACGCTGAAGTGTGCTCATATGTTCAGGTAGGGTCTCCAGATGTGCATAAAGATTTCAGATTTTTGATGCGGCCCCATGTGGCGCCCATAGCGCCACTTTTGTCATTAGAAAATCAGTTTCCGGCAACGCGCTCCCAGGGATTTTAAATCAAGACGCTTAAAGTGTGTTCATATGTTCTGGTCGGGTATCTAGATGTGCATAAAGGTGGCAAAAGGCTCCTAGGGGTTTAAATTTGAAATGTTGAAGGTGTGTTCATATATTTAGGTAGGGTCTCTAGATGTGTATAACGGTTTCAGAATTTTGATCTCACACCATGTTGTACCCATAGCGATGCATTTGTCATTAGAGAATCAGTTTCCTGCGGAAGGCCCCTGGGGGGGGGTAATTCAAAACATTGAAATTGTGTTCATGTGTTCAGGAGGATCTGTTGATGTGCATAAAGGTTTCAAATTTTCTATAAAACATTTTCATTTCTGTCTGTATCAAGCATTTACTGATAATCAAGAATGCAAATGCAGGAATATACTACAGTGTGCTTTGCAGACAAATGCCACCATCTAGTTGTATTTTGAAATGGTTTTAATTGATCCAGTTATTTTTATTACAACAAAAAGGATTACCTTATTAAAATCAGTACAAATGAATTTATGCGCAAAAGAAATACCTGCATGTTGACAGCAAAACACGTTAATGGACAAACTATTGGTGAGGTGAATCGGAACTGATTTCACACCTTCACCATTCGTTAGAACCCGATCCGATTAGCGATCTTCCACTAATCACCATTTGCATATTGTTATTTCTTCACCGTTTGTCCCGAAAAATAGCTTATGACCCCACACTATAGCGTGCTCGTCGAGCTCGCCCCAAAGAGGGGTCAAAATCTATCTTTCTGAAGCAAAAACATCAAGATTTTTCGTTACTGAAGAAATACTAATGTAATGCTTGTCGTGTTAGGTTAATTACATAGTCAATCGAGGATGTAGGGGGCGCGGTGGCTCAGTTGGTAGAGGCGCAGGCTGCAAGCCGAGAGGTCCTCGGTTCGAATCCCACCTGCGGCAATCGCGTTGTGTCCTTGGGCAAGACACTTCACCCCCATTGCCCATGTGGGGGCACGGTGACACTGTGTACTAAGGCGTACTGCACGTCGATGGTGCACCTGTCTTCAACCAATGCTAACCCTGCTTCTGTGGAGTTAGTATGTTGGGGAGCTGACAGTTGCTCGCCGTTGCTCAGTGGTTCACTCCGGGTACTCCGGCTTCCTCCACCCGTAAAACTGTCGTGGTCATGATTAGCCATTGTGCAGAAATATGTGGTCTTAAACAGTAATAAATAAATAAATCGAGGATGTAGGATTGAATGATGGTTGTACCTGTTTTTCCTGCTTTGCAAATTACACTCAAAATTATTTTCAGTACAAACATAATCATGGACATTGGTTTCGAGTGGTTAACGAGTATCAACAAAGAACATACTTTCACAAAATTATTATGATTTCTGCGCGAAACAGTTTCCTATTTTTTGAAGGTCTTTTGCGTACTCCAAGGAGTATCAATAACGTTCTAAGAGACTCACACCCTTTGCCTCCAGCACATTAATGATGCAAGTCGCTTGTTGGTTAGCAATAGTTCCCTGTGAATGGCTGTGTTATGTGGACCGTCCTTTCGCCTTTGCTATTATCTCTCTGTCGAGAGGAATGTTTTTCCACTCCCTCTATCAACCGCCTCCCTTCTCTATATTTTCTCCAAGTCTTGATATAAAACATTCTTTATTGGGAACCATATGTCCGACAATTAACAACCTCCTTAAAACTACAAAATGGAATTTACCTCAATATGGACCACATTTCCCGAAGTGGCACTGACTTTAATGCGCGCGGCCATTATATACGGAGGACTGAAAACCGTCACTAATTCCAAGTTCCACATTCGACATTCGCTGTTAACCGATTTGATCGGTTGATAACAACGAATGTCGAATAAGGAACTGGGAATAAGTAACGGTGGTCATGTCCGTTATATGCGACACACCTAACTCTCCATAACATTTGTTTCAAGTTTAAGAAATTACAAATATGTAGTGTAGCATATTCGCCTATTGTCTTTTATTATTGTATCTAGTCTGATTGTTGTCTCCACAATTTTTGACTTTTGGCTGAGACATGACTTGTAGCCTTTTGACACTCAAGTATGACCCTGAAAATGCGCAAGAAACTATTATGGGTGGCACACCATCTCGCTGTCTTCAACATTCGTACGAAGTTTGATGATGATGATGATTTATTTCTGCCTTTTACCTTATATAAGGTATTCAAATCACTATGAAGTACATTACATAAATTAAAAAACATGTCTGTGGTAGTCATAAAATATACACGTTGAGAATAATACAGTCTCTCTCTCTCTCTCTCTCTCTCCTCTCTCTCTCTCTCTCTCTCTCTCTCTCTCTCTCTCTCTCTCGTTAACAGAATAAATTACAAAGTTGGTGGGTGGAGTGGGGTAGGGATAGGGGTTGGATGTGCCGATACAAAAAAGAAGCAAGCAGCAAATGCCCGTGATTTGACCGGTATCCATGTCATGGTGTACTAAGTTTAAATTGCCTTCAGAGTATTTTACGTTTTCTCTGTGAGATTATATTACGCTTGGGTGGCTAGGGTTGAGTACATAAAAAAGTATCACAGGCACACGAAAGGAACCATTCTAAATAATGCTAATATGGAGATAATTTTAATAGTAATCTAGGCTTGGAAGAGCTGGTTACAGGGTGTGTTCCTCCGTTTAAACCACAAGTAGTATTTACCCGAAGAACGTTCCCTCCTTGCATCACAGTCGACACTCACGAAAGTTAGGTAGGGTGGTCTATCTATGTCCCAGGAGTGTCCCCTGACAAAGAGTTATCTGAAAAAATTCTACACAATCCTCAAGAATTTATTAAGGTGAACAAAGGCACTAGTTTTACCGACGAAAAAGGGGTGGGTGGGTGGGGTGGTTTTGGGGAATGTGGTCTGCGATACAAGGACAGGTGCTCAGGAATACTAGATGTCACAGTTTTAGGGGCTCATTTAGATATATTAGACTATTTTATTACAATTCTTTACCCCCATTCTTCTCAACCGCAGCTATTACATTTCTAATTCGAGTGTCGCTACAGGATTGCCTATTCACATCCCTATCCCAACTCCCAATATTCTCCAGACCTGTATCCGCAACACATAATAGTAGATGAAACTAACTATAAACTTAGATATGTACGGGTATACACGCATATGTATACCCGTACATATACATACACATATATACACATACACATGCACACATACACGCATACACATACATACACAGACACACAATACAATGATATTCACATACGTATAGCCATGGTACCTCGCGTCAAGCAATTTGTTCTTCCATGTACTTGTTGGTATGAGTACATCAACAACAGTTATACAGCCTCCCCCCCCCCCCCCCCTAGATTCGATGATAAGAGCCTTTTTGGGTGAGGTACCGCACATATATGCAGTGTCAGAGAGAAACCTCTCATTCCCAACAAATACTGATAATTGTAGTATGACTCACTTCTGAGTTATAACTGAGATATGAATATCGACAGATTTTATCGCTTGAAATCGGAACATAACCTGGTAGTTGTGGATCCAGCTATGATGTGTAACAATCCTATCTTTAGTCTTTATAATTGTGTAAACTTTGATAACTGAAGAACCAATAATTTCTGAGTTATGACTTACACATGAAATGTTACCTTCCATATACTGCCCTTCAGTATGACCTTTATATCGAAGATGAGCGAGCCAAAAGTATACACGATATATCGTTTAACGGTACTTAACGTTTGTATGAAGTTTGATACTTGTACACTGATTTGTTTCTGAGTTACGACTGACACACGAATATCGACAGGTTTTAAGTGTGACCATAAAAGTTGACATTCTCCTTGAAATTTGGCCTTAACCCTTTACCCAACGAATCGGCCGCATCCGCCCGCGAAATATGCAAATTCAGCAGTTGAAAAAATATTATTTTTCAAAAAATGTCAACAAAACAATATCATGTGACCCCCTCGTTGGAACGAGCTCGTCGAGCTCGTTCCAACGAGGGGTCACAAGATATAGTTTTGTTGAAAATTATTGAAAAATTTTTAAAAAAATGATATTTAAAATAATAAATTTTGATATCGTCTACGTTGGGTAAAGGGTTAACCGTGCAGTTACAGACTCAGTTGTGGTGTGTGACGCAGCCCCATTATCATTTATAAATGATGTGAGGTTTTTATAAATTGTAACCCCAATGGTTGCTGAGTTATGGCAGAGACATGATCTGTAACCATCCACTTACTGCGACGTGTAGAGGCGGCGGATGCTGTATAAAAGTTGTGAGACACAAATGTTAATAATTACATTGTTAATGTAGTTATACGTTTTGGGTCCAAATAATCAATTCCCATTGGTCAGCTGGATGAAAACGTCATGACCAAATGTAATTCATTTCCAATGAATACATTTGGTCGAACTTTGACCCGCATTTACGGTAGAGTGCAGTTGGCAGAATACAATTCGGGCGGTGTTTGGGCGGGTTTTTAACGTTAGCGCCTCTCGCAATGATCAACTCCGCTGCTGTTTCTTTTGTGACATTTCCCAACTGTGGCATAAAGCCAGTTACGAAAATACTCGTTTCAATTTCTAAGGTTGTGAAAATTAAAAATCAGAGTTGTGCGCTTTGTTTTTTGTGTGAGGGTGGTTTTTCCCCTCGTTCGTCCGTACATGTTTTATTTCGTCTTTCTGCTTTCCTGTTTGGTAAAGAGTAGTTTAAACAGTTACGGAATGTAATTATAAGAATTGAATGCAATTTTTATAATCTTTATTGGAGTATGAACGTGTGGGAATGGGTACAAATTGTATGAATCCCTTCGGGATTCATACATAATTTGTACCCATTCCCACACGTTCAAACTCCAAAAAAAGATTATAAAAATTGCATTCAATTCTTAAAAGACTTCCATGATTCAGCCCAATGGGCGGAAAAGTTACAATCGTATATCGGTAAATGTACCTTAACACACTATAGTGTCTTGTTTAGATGAGCATGCGGCGGTGTGGTCACTGTCCTGTCCATTTCTTCTACTTCAATCATCTTCCAACCCGAAGTCTAGCCATCGAAGATAGTCGAAGTAAAAGAAACGGACTGAAGCGACCGATTCATTGGCCACATGTTTAGATTTTTAAATCATATTGAGATAGATTCCGCACACTGCATTCTAAAAGTTCCGACACACATTCTCAACTTTTTACTCTACCCACCGTAGTCAGCGTCTGACATACAAGTTTCACGTTGAAGATTTGTATATGTTGCTTCCTCCGTTGGATATGTTTCACGTATATATTGGTATTTAGAATTGTGTGTGAATATGGTATGTAAAATATTTTTATAATGATTGCATGTCGATATTATTACAAGAAAAGGAGGTAGGTGGCACACAGGAGATGAGAGAGAGCTGTTGAAGTGACAATTAGTATTCGCAATGCGTTTAACGTGTAAATTAATTGCATGTCACAGACATAAAAAAGATGTCTAGTTAAACAATAGAAGGACTGATGAAAGTGAAAAGAGTGATCTTCAACGATTATTTTGGTATATTATTTATTAAGAAGCACCAGAAAACAATGAAATACCAATACTTGTGTGTCAACGATAAAAACACAGTTACTTGAAGTTGTTCATAGATAACACTGAATGCATGTCTGAACCCGACCCCGTGCTACACTTACTTACTCTAACTTGTAAGAAGAGGTCAGGTTCTGACGTGCATTCATTCTAATCTACGAAAAACGTCTAGTACTTGTGGATGAAACACAACTGCCTGGAATCGAAAGAAATTTCCGCCTCGTTACCATTTGGCAAACAAACGTTTTCTCTGACATCCGTCCAGAGTTTATAAAATAGTGTTCGTTTTTTCGTGTAATATACTTTTATACGGTATAGTAAGATGGACATTTTCTTATCGAGCAAGATTTTCTCAACCCGATAAGGTTCCGTGAAAGTAGAGGGCAGTCTTATGGAAATTCTACGACTTAGCAGAGGTTGAGATACGATCAGGGTTTAGTAGAAGTGAGCATCACACTACAGTACTTGGGAAAACTGAACTATAAAAGAAATTTTGAACTGAATAATGTCTTGAACAGAAATAAATTCTTTAAGGGGAATACCGTTGAGTGTTTATGTCAAATCACGGAATACCGCTTTAGTGAGTCGGGTTTTTTCCATAGCCTTCTACAGTACGTGGAGAGTGTATTATTAATAAATCACCCGCAGAGTGGAGATTCCACCCAAGCAATAATTGCAAATTTGTTGAAAAGCATAACCAGCACAAGCAAAGTTTCAGCCAATGGACCTCCGGGTTAAACCCGGAGGTCCACTGGCTGAAACATTGCTTGTGTTTTTTGTCAATGTGTAAAAGTATTTAAAGGTATAACTTGGGTGATATCTCCACTCCGCGGGTGAATTAGTTACAATCCACTCTCCACGTACTGTATATCTACAGATGTTATACAACGGATTTGAAGTCTGTATAAAATGGTACATGTTGGGGAAAATGAAGCAAAATGATTGAATCAATTGAAGGCTTGACCGAGGATAGAGTCGAGACAGAGATAGCCAACATGCCTGTACAGTTAAAACTAGAAGTCCTGTCATGAAATGCGCACAAATAGCACGTCAATCTGCGCGTTCATGTACACGTTATCACCATAGTAAGGCTATCAAATGTTATGCATATGGCCTGTGCACAAGCAATGTTTCAGCCAATGAACCTCCGGGTAACCCGGAGGTCCATTGGCAGAAACATTGCAGGTGTTTGCTATCAGTGACCAGGAGAACCTGCTGTGCTTTGGATGCCATTCGATATGGCAATTGCGCGCAATTCCTATGCGCAATTAAGACTAGATAAGCGCACATTTCGTGACAGGACTTATAGTTTTAACTGTAATAGTGCTAGAAGTCAGAAGTAATGGTGCAAGGCTGCAACTGGGGTTGTAGACTATAGTTTTGGGTAACTACATGCACACCTTTCTCTTAGTTTGAAGTACCACTGTGTATCTCGTCCTTTTGCCTTTCACAGTGAGCTACCGGGTGTGAACAACAGATTTTAAAATAGTACTGAGTTATGGATGTCCAAGGTAAAGCTATATATTTAATATTTAGTTCTTAGTCGATTTGCAGTGTTGATCATAACATACTTATTACAAGGGGACGACAGGAAGATAGCCAATCTGGCTATATCATCTCCGTGTGGTGTTTTCATCTGAATTATGTAATGTAACAATAACTCTGTAATAAGCTCTGTTAACCCTTTACCTAACATGAAAAACAGACGACACTTACAAACAAAATTCTTGAATAACTACTTCTTTTCATTTTTTGTCTCAAAAACATAGGTTATGACCCCTCATTGGAACGAGCTCGACAAGCTCGTTCCAAAGTGGGGTCATAATCTATGTTTTTGAGACAAAAAATGAAAATATAATGAAAATTAATTGGCAATTTTTAAGAATAGCGCTGGCCGGTTTTGCCGATACGTTAGGTAAAGGGTTATACGTGTATATTCATACCGCGAAATAAAAATCTGAATCTGAATCTGGTAGTAACAAACAGGTGCTAGGAACCATAACCATCTTCTGATAGATATCACCCAAAAGCTATCCTCAAAAGGTATTCTCAAAAAGTATCTAGATAAGGATAATAGGGTTTTGTTGTAAGACTTCATTGGGGGATTTTCACACGACCTCAAACGATAGAAAAGGGGTGCCGATGGCCTGTCGTTTGTCAAAGGTACTAGAAGTGGTGTGCTAGGGGACGTGGTCGTTCGATACCCAGATGAGGATAAGAGAGATGATAAATTATATCTTATTGAGGTATTTTCACATGGCACTCATGACTCACATGGCCTCATACGATAGGAAAAGGGTGCCAAATGCCAGTCATTTGTTAGGTAGGAGTGTTGGATGTGGGGTGCTAGGGGACGTGGCCGTTCGATACCCAGAAGACGATAAGAGGGTTTTGTTGTAAGATCTCAGTGAGGGATTTTCGATTGGACCTCGTGGCCTCATACGATAGAAAAGGGGTGTCGGAGGCCGGTCATTTGTTAGTTAGGGTGCTAGAGGGGGAGTGCCAGGGACGTAGTCTGTCTTTTGATTGGTCAGAATGCCTTGGACAAATAGCCATGGCAAAGGGTGCTCCCAGCATCCAAGGTATATGAGAGCGTGCAACATCCAGAGTATACGCGCACGCGAAACATCGGGGGTATATGGTTTCAATGAACGCTTTTCGCTTCCGCTCGTCTCATTATAAACCTCGAACCAAAAAACCCGAAAATAGTCACAAATATCATCAGATGTCCGACAACACAATCATAAAAATAAAAATAAAATAAGAGCAAATAATTCGTCCCCTGAGTAACAATGTATTCTATGTGCCAGTAGGCTGTCAGTAGGCACATATAATACATTGGAACTCAGGGGACGGTATGTCAACAAAATACTGTTTACTCGTTTCCTTAACGACCCAAGGGATGTAACTCTATCCGTTGGCTTCTGTGATTATAAAAACATAATTATTATCACGATTTTGGTCCAAATGATTGTGGAGCGGAGAAATGCGTCCACAAATTTATTTGCACTAAGTTGTATTGTTGTGTTTCAAACAGGACAAAAACGTTATCTCCGCCAACATGTGTGGTATATGGAAATTAAATAACTGGATGCCTCATTTAAACACCTCGCCTGCGGCTCGGTGTTTAAAAAACCGACATCCAGGTATTAAATCTGCATATACCATACATGTTGGCGGAGGTAATTTATAATATCTTATTGAGGGATTTTCACATGACCCTCATGTGGCCTCACACGATAGAAAAAGGGTTACGAATGCCAGTCGTTTGTTAGGAGTTGTGGAAGTGGGGTGCTAGGGGACGCGGTCGATCGATACCCAGACGAGTTACCTTCCTGCCCTTCATGTACACATACGGGGCCATTATGTACACACATTACGTGCTACTCTTAGATACCAAAACTGAGGCTTCGCTAAGTCCGTTTTTGGTAGTTTTGGGTGTTTTTTGGTGATTTGGAGCCATTGACGGCTCTATTTGGGTAATTAGATTTACTGTTACACAAAGGTACACACCCTCCAAACAAACACACATCCTATTAGAGGGTCGTGGGTCACGTAGCAACCACGCGCTACCATAGAACCCACGATGGGCGACTCCAGTATACAAAATGGACGACGGTAACACGCATCACCTTTACAACACGCACTGTTCGTGCGCACTGACCCCACTTATCACTATGAGGATCGCGTTATAAGATGGCCGCGTCACTGCATCATGTGACTATGACCTCACATATGACAGCTGGGGTGAGATCCGGATGATAGAAATCGGAAACTACATTACATACAACTGCCATCAAATATCTAAAGAATGTTATAATGTTTCGTCTTTCGTGTTCAGGACTGCGTAACATTGTTCATAAATACGGATGGACAGCAAAAAATGACAAATTATTCTTTTGTTTAGATTTTGAACATCAAAAATAACCTATCCCCTATTTTCAAGCTAACTTCCCATTACTTATATACCACCTTAACCCTTTACCTAACATGAAAAGCAGACGACACTTGCAGAAAAAATTCTCGAATAACTATTTTTTTTTATTTTTTGTTTCAAAAACATAGGTTATGACCCCTCATTGGAACGAGCTCGACGAGCTCGTTCCAAAGAGGGTCGATAACCTATGTTTTTGAAACAAAAAGATATAAAAATAATGAAAATTAATTGGCGATTTTTGTGAATAGCCTTGTCCGGTTTTTTCCGTTACGTTGCGTAAAGGGTTAACAGGGAATTTGAACAAAAAATCCATCATGATTATTCACTGGCGGAGTTATTTTGTTGACGGAATTCTGTCATTAAGAGGAACGGATATCTCATTCAGTATACATTTTAGTATTAAATGTTGTTTCAAAAGAACAATGACAAGTAAAGTTCGCCAGTTCCACAGTAAATTTGTCTCAAATGAATTGATTGCTTTTCTAATCAATCGACAGACAGAAAACTAGTAATTACGGTTTTAAAAAGTACTTACAGCCACATTAGTTCGAATAGCATTAATTTAAGCTTTGTTTATTTTTGTATTTTGAAATGATTTTAATTGATCTAGTTATTTTTATCACAACAAAAAGGATGACCCTATTAAAATCAGTACGAATGAATTGATGCTTAAAAGAAATACCTGCATGCTGACTGCAAAACACGATAATGGACAAACTGTTAGTGAGTTGAATCGGAACAGATTTAATCTTTGCCATTCGTAACGACCCCATCCGACCAGTGCTATTCCACAAATCGACATTTAAGTATTATTATTTCTTCAACTTGTGCCTCCAAAACAAAGCTTATGACTCCCCTCCTCGTTGGAGCGAGATGGGGCAAACAAAATCTATCTTTTTGAGGCAAAAACTTCAAGATTGTTACTGAAGAAATGCTTATGCAAGTGTCGTCTGCTTGTCCTGTTAGGTTAATCACATTCAATCGAGGATGTATGATTGAATAATGGTTGTACCTGTTTTTCCTCCAACGCAAATTATTCACACTCAAAATTATTTCCATTGCAAAGACAATCATTTGTATTGGTTTCGAGTGGTTAACAATGATCCACAAAGAACATGGTTTTACAAAACTATTATGATTTCTGCACGAAACAGTTTCATATTTTTGGACTTTCGCGGACTCCAAGGAGTATCTATAACCTTCTAAGAGACTCGCACTCTCTGCCTCCAGCACATTATGATGCAAGTCGCTTGTTGGTTAGCCATTGTTCCCTGTGAATGTCTGTTTAAAGTGGACCATCATTTCGCCTTCCCTGTCATCTAGCAGCAGAGAGGAATCTTTTCCCGCTCTCTCCATGAACCGCCTCTCCTCTCCTCTCTATATTTTCTCCAAGTCTTCTGTAAGTCTTCACAAAAAAAGTTTACTGGGAACTATATTTCAGACATTTAATCCCCTTTCTTAAAACTGCAAAATGGAATTTACCTTTATGCTGACCACATTTCCTGACGTGGAACTGATCTTTATGCGCGCGACATTTATATGCGGAGTACGGGGCAGCCGTTACTGATTCTCAGCTCCTTATTCGGCATTCGCTATCAACCGATTTCATCGATTTATAACGAATATCGAATAAGGAACTGGGAATAGGTTGTGGTTGTAAGGTCCGTTATATGCAACACACCTTCTCACTGTCTTTAACATTTGCATCAAGTTTAAGAAATTACAGATATGAAGAGTAGCACATCCTTCTATTGGTCCTTTATTATTGTGTTAAGTCTGAATGCAGTCTTTCTCGGTAGTGAGTTTCCAACTAGGGGGAGGACTGGGAGGGGGTTTCCCCCTCCCAGTCCTTCCCCTAGTTGGAAATTCACTACTCTACAGCCCCCAATCGGAAACCTCCAGCCACGTCCCTGTCTCCAACGTACTAACCGGGAGTTTGCAGCGGCTGAAGGAAAGTGCACCATCAACATGAAATATGTCTGAACTGGTAGAGTGCTGGAAGCCCATATTTGGGCTTTATTCTGAAGTGCCGGTTCCTTAATTATTATTTATTTATTTATTTATTAGGGTTTAACGACACATTAACAGCCAGGGTCAAATCATGTCGGTGACAGTTTTTACGGGCAGAGGAAGCCGGAGTACCCGGAGAGAACCATCGAGCAGCGACGAGCAACTGCCAGCACCCTAACATCATAATTCCTCACTGCAGCACAGGCAGGGTGAGATTGGTTGAAGACATGCACCCCATCGACGTGCAGTACGCCTCCGTACACGGCATCCTCGTGCCCCCGGCTGGACAGTCGGGGTTAAGTGCCTTGCCCAAGGACACAACGCGGGAGTCCGATCGATCACTCAGACGGTCACCCACCCGAGGACTAACCGTGTTGGACGTTGCTTAACTTCGGTGATCTGACGAGAACTGGTTACCGCAATGCCATCGCACCCCATCTATTGTGTTAAGTATGGTGATTGTAGCCACAACATTTTCTGAGCTGTGGCTGAGACTTAACGTGTAGCATTATGGCACTTCAGTTTGACCTTGACCTTGAAAATACAAAAGAAGCTATGATAAGTGAAACACTCTTTAACTGTCTTCAACATTTGAATAAAATTTGATAATTGTAGTTTGACTCACTTCTGAGTTATGAACTAGATATGAATATCCGCAGATTTTAACTGAGACCTTGAAATCAGAACTTAACCTTGCAGTTATAATGTGTGACAATCTTACCTTTAGTTTTTATAATTGTACAATGTTTGATAATTGAAGAACTAACAATTTCTGAGTTATGACTGAAACATGAGATGTTACATTTGACATATTCGGGGGGAGGGGGGGGGGCGCAGTGGCTCAATAGGTAGAAGTGCAGGCTGCCAGGTGAGAGGTCCTCGGTTCGAATCCCACCAGCGGCAACCGCGTTGTGTCCTTGGGCAAGACACTTCGCCCCCATTGCCCACGTGGGGTACGGTGACGTTGTATACTAAGGCGTACTGCCCGACGATGGTGCACTGTCTTCAAACAATGCTAACCCTGCTTGTGTGGAGTTAGTATGTTGGGGAGCTGACAGTTGTTCGCCGTTGCTCGGTGGTTCTCTCCGGGTACTCCGGCTTCCTCCACCCGTAAAACTGTCGAGGTCATGATTAGCCATTGTGCATAAATATGTGACCTTAAACACCAATAAATAAATCAATAAATATTTGACATATTACACTATATTGAAGATGAGCAAGCTACAATAAAACGCGACATATCTTTTAACTGTTCTCAACAAATGAAGGTTTTTGCTTGGACACCGATTTGTTTTCTGAGTTACGTCTGAGACACGAATATGGGCAGGTTTTAATTGTGACCATACAATTTGACATTCACCTTAAAATTTGGCCTTAATCCTTTACCCAACGAATCGGCCGCATCCGCCCGCGTAATATGCAAATTTAGTAGTTGAAAAAATAAAAATATTATTTTTCAAAAAATTTCAACAAAACCATATCATGTGACCCCTCGTTGGAACGAGCTCGTTCAGCTCGTTCCAACGAGGGGTCACATGATATGGTTTTGTTGAAAATTTTTGAATTTTTATTAAAAAAAATGATATTTAAAATAATAAATTTTAATATCCTCTGCGTTGGGTAAAGGGTTAACCGTTCAGTTACAGACTTCATTGTTGTGTATGACGCAGCCCCATTATCATTTGTAATGGTCTGAAGTTTTGATGATTGTAGCCCCAATGGTTGCTGAGTTATGGAAGAGCCATGTCTTGTAACTTTCAACATGTGACACTCAAGCACGACCCTGACCTTTGAGCTGCACAAGCACCTATCTATTATACGCATCTTGGGCCACGCGAAGCTTCAAGATTCGATCAGTTTTCGAACTTCGTGTTGCTATTCAGTTCTATTCGAATCGGCTCGACGATTCGTTTTCATTCGAATCTTTTCACTGGAATATAGCTTAGTATCAGTCATATTTTCGTCGTCTCGCAAACATACAGTACTGGTGGAAAGTGCACATAAATAATATTGAAATTGAAAATAAAGACCGAGTGTGCAGTTTCCGCTATCTAAACAGGAACAACATCTGTACTCATGCCATCAGACATGCTAATTCTAGTCTCACTAAACTCTTGAAAGAAAACTTAAAGTTTCCAGGCAAGCTCAACGATGAGCTCTTGCTATCGGCTATCCAAATATATTATATCTCACGTGACCTTCTAGGCTCCTGATTGGACGAATGCTGCACCCCTATTTCGTGTAGTTTGCATCCACAGAACTGACCAGGCACTACACCCAGACACTACACGTTTTCTATTTTTAGCACACTACTATATCAGTTTTCTTTCCATACTGGGCGAATAAAACTAATCAAGCTAAATTTAAATATCGATTCACAGAGGCACAACATCCACAAAACGACCCGGAAGAAAATCATTGTGGAAAAATGTATCGCTTTTCCATTGTTGAAGTCACATTTTCCGAGGCGTTCATTTTATTCCTTGAGAAGATGATCCATATCTCGTTTCGAAGAGAATGATCCATACCTGGGTACAACATTCATGAGAACGCGTCCGGATGTGAAAAATTGTTTGTTTCGCTGCTCATATTATTTCGCTATTTAATTGTATGTTTTGGGCAGTAAACGAATAAATAATGGAATTCATTTGAATCTTCGGAGTTTTGTATCCCGTACTGACTCATTCGGTAATGTATATGTGTGACAAATGTGTGGAAATTATCAAACTGCGTTGTCAAATTTTGAAAATTATAGCTTTCATTCGCGAGTTGCGCGATTCTAGAATACACAGTTCCGTTTGGGGGAAATGTTTTGTTCATCCTTGCCGACCGATTCAAAATTTGTCTTCTGCTCATATCAATAAGCCGTGTTTTGGAAGAAGAAAATGTTTTTTGAAAACTAAATGGTATTTTTTTCTATATAACGCTGGTTGGTAGGGCTGCTACCTTGGTAATAGATTAACAAATTGGACAGATGTTTTTCGTGATGGGTGTTCGATATAATATAAGGATTAGTGCATGTCTTGTCGTTGACTACGCCCATATAGTGCCCAGTGAGGTGGTGTAGTTCCCTCCGCTTCGCGGCGGGAACTACACCACCTCACTGGGCACTATATGGACGTAGTCAACTCCAAACCATGCACTATTCCTTAAGTAGTGCCTAGTATCGATGATTCTCGCACCCGTTTCTGCTTTTGAATCAATAATCCTTATTGAGTAATATTCCAAAATTTCATCACCCCCAAGGCATGCATGGTGTTGAAGTTGGAATATTTTATCAGTCGGAACTTGAGCCAGCCATCACTGTCAGAACAAATCAGGTTTACAGCAACACCCCCCCCCCCCCACCCCTTCCCTCAGTCGATCATCTTTAACCCTTTAAGACGTTAATTATCCTGACGTTCAAACGTCACTGGTAATTCAGTTTCTTCAACGTTTGTTTCAAAATGTGACGTCAAACGTCAGAAAGTAAAAATAACAAGATATTTTTCACTTTGTGATTATCTTATTGAGGGCTAGATTATTTTTGGAGGTCTGAATTTGTTATTCAAACTTGTTTTGTTACGAATTATTGGAGAGTGCCAACAGGCACTCTCCAATAATTTGTAATAAAACAAATGTATATGAACAAAATATTATTTGTGTTTGAGTAAATATGAAATATAAGCAAGGAGAGTGTTTGCTTTTGCTCTGATATCCTCAGTTTTTTGAGAGTAGGATTATATTAGTATTTTAAGCTGCGATAACATTTGGCTCAACGATTTTCACTGAGCACAATTCGGCAGAAAATAGGAATTTGGGATTAACACTAAAAAATTGAAAAATAATAACAAAACAAATGACCACAAAGTATCTACGTGCTGTTTGATTCCGTACGTAATAACACGTAGAAAAGGATTTTTAAGGGTAAAATTGAACAAAAGATTTCGTACGTAATAATAAGTACAAAAGTTTTTTTAAGGGTTAAATTAAACAAAAGATTTCGTACGTAATAATACGTAGAAAAGGATTTTTAAGGGTTAAATTAAACAAAAGATTTCGTACATAATAACACGTACAAAAGGATTTTTAAGGGTTAAATTAAACAAAAGATTCCGTACGTAATAACACGTACAAAAGGATTTTTAAGGGTTAAATTAAACAAAAGATTCTGTACGTAATAACACGTACAAAAGGATTTTTAAGGGTTAAATTAAACAAAAAGATTTCATACGTAATAACACGTATAAAAGGATTTTTAAGGGTTAAATTAAACAAAAGATTCCGTACGTAATAACACGTACAAAAGTATTTTTAAGGGTTAAATTAAACAAAAAGATTTCGTACGTAATAACACGTACAAAAGGATTTTTAAGGGTTAAATTAAACAAAAGATTCCGTACGTAATAACACGTACAAAAGGATTTTTAAGGGTTAAATTAAACAAAAAATTTCGTACCTAATAACACGAACAAAAGGATTTTTAAGGGTTAAATTAAACAAAAGATTTCGTACGTAATAACACGTACAAAAAATTTTTTAAGGGTTAAATTAAACAAAAGATTTTGTACGTAATAACACGTACAGAAGGATTTTTAAGGGTTAAATTAAACAAAAGATTTCGTGCGTAATAACACGTACAAAAGGATTTTTAAGGGTTAAATTAAACAAAAGATTTCGTACGTAATAACACGTACAAAAGGATTTTTAAGGGTTAAATTAAACAAAAAAATTCGTGCGTAATAACACGTACAAAAGGATTTTTAAGGGTTAAATTAAACAAAAAATTTCGTACGTAATAACACGTACAAAAGTATCAAAGGGTTAAATTAAACAAAAGATTTCGTAAGTAATAACATGTACAAAAGGATTTTAAAGGGTTAAATTAAACAAAAGATTTCGTACATAATAAAACGTACAAAAAGTTTTTAAGGGTTAAATTAAACAAAAAATTTCGTACGCAATAACACGTACAAAAGGATTTTTAAGGGTTAAATTAAACAAAAAATTTCGTACCTAATAACACGAACAAAAGGATTTTTAAGGGTTAAATTAAACAAAAGATTTCGTACGTAATAACACGTACAAAAAATTTTTTAAGGGTTAAATTAAACAAAAGATTTCGTACGTAATAACACGTACAGAAGGATTTTTAAGGGTTAAATTAAACAAAAGATTTCGTGCGTAATAACACGTACAAAAGGATTTTTAAGGGTTAAATTAAACAAAAGATTTCGTACGTAATAACACGTACAAAAGGATTTTTAAGGGTTAAATTAAACAAAAAAATTCGTGCGTAATAACACGTACAAAAGGATTTTTAAGTGTTAAATTAAACAAAAAATTTCGTACGTAATAACACGTACAAAAGTATCAAAGGGTTAAATTAAACAAAAGATTTCGTAAGTAATAACATGTACAAAAGGATTTTTAAGGGTTAAATTAAACAAAAGATTTCGTACATAATAAAACGTACAAAAAGTTTTTAAGGGTTAAATTAAACAAAAAATTTCGTACGCAATAACACGTACAAAAGGATTTTTAAGGGTTAAATTAACAAACAAAAGATTTCGTACGTAATAACACGTACAAAAGGATTTTTAAGGGTGAAATTAATCATACGTAATAATACGTACAAAAGGATTTTTAAGGGTTAAATTAAACAAAAGATTTCGTACTTAATAACACGTACAAAAGGATTTTTAAGGGTTAAATTAAACAAAAGATTTCGTACGTAATAACGTGTACAAAAGGTTTTTTAAGGGTCAAATTAAACAAAACATTTTGTACGCAATAACACGTACAAAAGGATTTTTAAGGGTTAAATTAAACAAAAGATTTCGTACTTAATAACACGTACAAAAGGATTTTTAAGGGTTAAATTAAACAAAAGATTTCGTACTTAATAACACGTACAAAAGGATTTTTAAGGGTTAAATTAAACAAAACATTTCGTACGTAATAACACGTATAAAAGGATTTTTAAGGGTTAAATTAAACAAAAGATTTCGTACGTAATAACACGTACAAAAGGATTTTTAAGGGTTAAATTAAACAAAAGATTTCGTACTTAATAACACGTACAAAAGGATTTTTAAGGGTTAAATTAAACAAAAGATTTCGTACGTAATAACACGTACAAAAGGATTTTTAAGGGTTAAATTAAACAAAAGATTTCGTACGTAATAACACGTACAAAAGGATTTTTAAGGGTTAAATTAAACAAAAGATTTCGTACTTAATAACACGTACAAAAGGATTTTTAAGGGTTAAATTAAACAAAAGATTTCGTAAGTAATAACACGTACAAAAGGATTTTTAAGGGTTAAATTAAACAAAAGATTTCGTACGTAATAACACATACAAAAGGATTTTTAAGGGTTAAATTAAACAAAAGATTTCGTACGTAATAACACGTACAAAAGGATTTTTAAGGGTTAAATTAAACAAAAGATTTTGTACGTAATAACACGTACAAAAGGCTTTTTAAGGGTTAAATTAAACAAAAGATTTCGTACTTAATAACACGTACAAAAGCTTTTTTAAGGGTTAAATTAAACAAAAGATTTCGTACTTAATAACACGTACAAAGGGATTTTTAAGGGTTAAATTAAACAAAAGATTTCGTACTTAATAACACGTACAAAAGGATTTTTAAGGGTTAAATTAAACAAAAGATTTCGTACGTAATAACACGTACAAAAGGATTTTTAAGGGTTAAATTAAACAAAAGATTTCGTACGTAATAACACGTACAAAAGGATTTTTAAGGGTTAAATTAAACAAAAGATTTCGTACGTAATAACACGTACAAAAGGTTTTTTAAGGGTTAAATTAAACAAAAGATTTCGTACTTAATAACACGTACAAAAGGATTTTTAAGGGTTAAATTAAACAAAAGATTTCGTACGTAATAACACGTACAAAAGGATTTTTAAGGGTTAAATTGAACAAAAGATTTCGTACGTAATAACATGTACAAAAGGATTTTTAAGGGTTAAATTAAACAAAAGATTTCGTACGTAATAACACGTACAAAAGGATTTTTAAGGGTTAAATTAAACAAAAGATTTCGTACTTAATAACACGTACAAAAGGATTTTTAAGGGTTAAATTAAACAAAAGATTTCGTACGTAATAACACGTACAAAAGTATTTTTAAGGGTTAAATTAAACAAAAGATTTCGTACGTAATAACACGTACAAAAGGATTTTTAAGGGTTAAATTAAACAAAAGATTTCGTACGTAATAACACAGACAAAAGTATTTTTAAGGGTTAAATTAAACAAAAGATTTCGTACGTAATAACACGTACAAAAGTATCAAAGGGTTAAGACGTCCCTGATTCGATTCGATATGCGATTCGTATAAAAGACGCGATTCGATTCGAAGCGAAAATAGGTGATTCGCAGGGCCCTATACGTGACACACCTTGTGACTTTCCTCGAGATTTGTATGTAGTATTATAATTATAGTTTGATTCGTTTGTAAGTTATGGCTGAGACATGAATATCGGTAGATTTTAAGTGTGACCTGGGTGCGCGGTGGCGTCGCGGTATCCGTTTCTCGTCAGATCACCGAAGTTAAGCAACGTCGAGTGCGGTTAGTAGTTGGATGGGTGACCATTTCCGCGACTGATTCGTGCTCCCGCGTTGTGTCCTTGGGCAAGGCACTTTACCCCGATTGCCTAAATGGGGGGCACGATGACGCTGTATACTAAGGCGTACTGCACGTCGATGGTGCGCATGTTTTCAACCAATCTAACCCTGCCTGTGCCGCGGTGCAGAGTTCAGAGTTACGATGCTGGAGAGGTGACAGCTAATCGTCGTTGCTCGGTGGTTCTCTCCGGGTACTCCGGCTTCCTCCACCCGTCAGTCACCGACATGATGTGACCCTGGCTGTTAATGTGTCGTTAAACCCTAATAAATAAATAATAAGTGTGACCTTGAAATGTGACCATGGCCTTGACGTTATTGACCAGCTAAGGTATGACACATTCGGACATTGTCCTTCATAATTGTGTGAAGTTTGATGATTGCAGGCCCACTAGTGTTCAAGTTAGTGGCTCGGACATACACACAACCCCTTCCCTCGGCCTCTCCCTCCCCCACCATTCTTCTTGAATCTTTAGTTTAAATAGTGTTTATTTCAGACGATCATATCAAAGAATACCATTAAATATTGAAGAGACAATATGAAAACTAAAGTGGATACAGTAGTTAGCTTGGATCTTATACGAGGCTGTGTCCAAAATATTGTTTAACACGACAAATTTTAACAGTCGGAACAGGAGTCTTATGTAGTTACCTGCAGTGGCCAATACTCTATAACGTTTACAATTGTATTTTCTAGTTGGCGAATTGCAATATATTTTCAAATGCTAATGATTCATTTTAGTCACTTATATTATCAAATGGTAGAAAATACCATTCCGGAAAATACAATTGTAAACGTTTGATAGTATTAGCTTCTGGTTATTTATTTATTTATTAAGGTTTAACGACACTTTCACAGCCAAGGTCATATCGTGTCGGTGACAGTGTTATAGATGGTGGAAGCCGGAGTACCCGGAAAGAACTACCCAGCAGCTGCCAGCTCCCCGACATCGCAACTCCGCACTGCAGCACAGGCAGGGTTAGAATGCTTGAAGACATGAGCATCATCGACGTACAGTACGCCTTAGTATACGACGTCATCGTGCCCCCATGTGGCCAATCGGGGTTAGATGCCATGCCCAAGGACACAACGCGGGAGTTCGAATCGACGCCCAGACGGGCATCCATCCAAGGACTAACCGGGCTTGACGTTGCTTAACTTCGGTGATCTGACGAGAACAGGTTACTGCAACGCCACCGCGCACCCGTAGCTTCTGGTTACGTATTTATTATATTTGATATATAATAATAATTATTACCACCACTCAAGTTACCAGTCGATTAACATAAGTTTTGGAGGCCCATTAAAACTCCATAATTTCAGTGACGTCATTCGACGGAGCCGGTGTCGCGGGCGATAATGGTATAAATAGCCATTAGCGGCCCGCGGCCAGCTATTTTTAGATTCCATGGTCTAATGAATTACTCCCATTCGGATGACGTCCCTTTGTATTTCTAAACTGAAGTCGAACGCACGATCAAAACAGAAATATCGAACCGACTTTTGTGATTATTTCTTCCAGCAATTCCCTCGTGCTGTTAGCTCTAACAGGGAGTGGTAATAATAGTAATAACATGATTGTTGTCAGGCATCATGATTCATTAGCGGTCCTGCAGCAATGATGAACAGCCCTTTGGCTTATTAACGGCCCTTGACTTCGTCTCGGGCCTTTAATAAACCCTCGGGCTGTTCATCATTGCTGCAGGGCCGCTAATGAACTACAATGCCCTCCAAAATCATGTTATTGTTATATTAGTATATTTAATTTAACCCTTTATCCAACGTAACGGTCAAAACCGGCCAGCGCTATTCTCAAAAATCGCCAATTAATTTTCATTATTTTTTTCATTTTTTGTCTGAAAAACATAGGTTATGACCCCTCGTTGGAACGAGCTCGTCGAGCTCGTTCCAACGAGGGGTCTTAACCTATGTTTTTGAGACAAAAATAAAAACAATTAGTTATTCAAGAAATTTTTTTGCAAGTGACGTCTTCTTTCCATGTTAGGTAAAGGGTTAAGAGAAGTAAAGAGAAAGATACCTAGAAAATGAGAAATAGAGTGAGTGAAATGAGTAAGAGGTCCCAAGAACTAAACCAGTCAAACGTTGGTGTACACAATAGTAGTTCGCTCTGGGGTGTTTTTGTAACAGACGATGTTTTGAGCTTACTGGAAACGCTATGCTATTAAGGATAAACTATAGAACGTCCTCGAATATGGACTTGTCGATTTCCTGGTCAAAATGGTCACAGCTATGGTCGTAGTAGGTCAGTTGAAATGGGGTGAAATATGGACCCTACAGTTTGTAATCAAATTAGTATATTTGTAGGAAAATAGGAAAAGAAGCGGGCAATGGTTTCTAGCTCATCACAACTACAGAGAGGAGATTTAGAGAGAAACTTGGCATACAATTCGTGGTTAACCCATTATCCAACGTAACGACCAAAACCAGCCAGCGCTATTCACAACGATCACCATTCAATTTTCATTATTTTTTGTTTCGAAAACATAGCTTATGACCCCTCATTGGAACGGGCTCGTTGAGCACGTTCCAATGAGGGGTCATAAGCTATGTTTTTGTAGTAAAAAATGGAAAAAATGAGTTATTCAAAAAAATTTATTGCACGTGTCGTCTACTTTCGTGTTAGGTTAAGGAATAAAAAACGTGAGATATGGTTTTAAAAAATGTATGTATTCGTTGTCGGTTGCGGTACAAATAAACCTTGAAGTTTGAGAGTGAGAGTTTCCTCTAGTTTGTGAAGGAATGCTTTTCAAAGCCCCATGGTAGACGGCAGGAATGCAGTTTGATGCACATTTGTTCGACAGGTTGGGGCTATAAGATTGACACAACACAGGTTATAGATGTGGGTTTCGGAGGTGGCTGTAGGAATCTAGTTGGACATGTAAGAAGATACTAAACCATGATACATTTTGAAATATTGAATGAGCTTGTGATTTGCCCTTCTCGTATCTCGTGTTTACTTGCCACTTTCGACGTAAAGACTATTTTTATAATTGTTTATGTTTTTGTTGCCTTCTATTACCAATCGTACTGCTTCAGTCTGTATTTTTCTAAGCTCATTTACTTCGGTTACGTTGCAGTCATCAAGACAGTGTTAGCGTATTCGAGTACTAGCCAACAAAAGCATGTTGGATTTTCTCAAGGCCTTTTCGGTCCAACTTGTATTTGAAGCGTCAGTAGTATATCATGCACGTTTTGACCGTCAACAGGGGTACCCCGTTGGGGACCCCGGGAGTGACGTCATAGTACTGATAAGTCATTGCTCGAACGACTCGAATCCCATCGAGCAAATGAGCTTTTGAGCAATTGCTCAATCGAGTGGCTCGCACATACAACTCTTAGCCTCATTTTGGGAAAAAGGGATTCTGTAACCCCCCCCCCCCCCCCCACGGCGTTCCCCAAAATGGGATTCTAGAGGGAATCCACAAAAGGGATTCGACAAAAGAGATTCCTTAAGTGGGATTCCAAGCTCCTGTACAACTCGTATACAGCTCCTATACAGGTAGTCTTACCTCGAGTGACTCCACATACTGCTCGAATGACTCGAATCCCATCGAGCATATGAGCTGTAGAGCAATTGCTCGATCGAGTGACTCGCACATACGACTCTTAGCCTCATTTTGGAAAAAAAGGATTCTGCTAACCCCTGACGTTTCCCAAAAATGGATTCTATAGGCATTCCAAAATGGGATTCCATAAGTGGGATTCCAATCTCCTATACAGGTAGTCTTACCATGTCCTGTGCTGTCGGTCATATGATTTATTGTAGTCATCCAATACTATAATCTATCATCCTTGCAGTCTTGTGCTATTGTGGCCTTGTACCAATACTACAGACTTGCTGATTATCTCCGACTAGTCGAATGACTCGAATCCCATCGAGCAAATAAGCTATCGAGCTATTGCTCGATGGAGGGACTCGCACATACGACACTTAGCCTCATTTCAGAAAAAGGAATTCCATAGCCACACACATTTTCCAAAAAGGGATTCTTAAAAAGGGATTCCGTAAGTGGGATTTGTATCCGATTCCGAAAAACTGTTATTGGGGAAAAAGCCAAAAATGGTGGAAATTCTAGTGTAGCATAGGGGTTAATACCTGGGCCACAACGTTTTTGTAAGCTATGGTCTAGTTACCCGAAGGAGGACTGTTGTGTACCCCAAGACAAGAGTCTTAGAGCCGCGACTTTTCTTACCAGGTTCTTCTCTACAGGAACAGAAAAATAAGACAATAAGATATGTTTAAATTTCTTTTATATACTTTAAGATATGCAAATGAAAATTAATTACAAAGAATTTCTCAATTACAAGACTTTCTTAATTACAAAGACTTTCTCGTCAATAACAATACCGAGAATAAGAGATAAATCTTAAGTTTATATGTAAGATAAGATTAACACTGACCTTTACTTGTCTAACTGGCACAGCCCCTTGTTACCCATGGACGCGGCGAGAAGGACCCATACCTAAGTTTCCATTAAGAAATAAGTCTTACCTTCTATATAGTCTAATAGTCTAAGAGTATTGGACTGGAATAAGTACGCTACTTAGTTGCGTTAGTTATCGCTGCTTGGCTGCGAATGAGGTGCCGCGTCCGCTGCACACTGCCTGATCTGGTCCAAAACTCCTGCTTATATACAATTTCAGAGAGTATTTCAACCAATAGAAAAATTCCAATTAATTTACCTCCAAAACACCATACTCAGTGTTCTGACCGCTTGAACTAACACTCAGTTACAATAAAACAAAACAATGGAGGAATTAACACTGATGTTTATAGATATAATTTATAAACACCAGTGTCACTGTAGTGCACTTCTAAACTATGCACAATTTATTGCTTAATTTTATACATTAAAATGTTCTCTCTGATTTCTCTTCAATTCAAATTCAATAATTCACTAAATTATTTTCTCTATTTTCTCTATTAAGTAAAAGTAGGTATCCAAGTCTGTCCTTCCATCTAGCCGCTTGTTGTTTCACTATTCAGTGTTCAACTTTACTAATTTCCTTAGCTCAAAAGTGAGTTACTAATTTCAAGCCTGGTTTTCCATGCCTTAGCTCAAAAGTGAGCAACACAAGTCAATAGAAGTCAGTAGGGGACATTTCGCTACACTCGTCCCTCACCCAAAAGATTTTCCACAAGGAAAATCTCATGAGAAAAGGAGGATGCAAGCAAAATGTCCACTGACTTTAAACAGATTTAAAATCGCATGGAAGGCAAAATCAAAATCGCAAGTCGGAAGCTGTGCCGTAAAAAAAAAAATCGAATCGATTCCCACGCCCCACAACACAAGAAATTTAACGAAGGAAAATTTCAAAAACAAAAGAATATACACAAATATACAAGGAAGGAGAAATAAGTGTCCACAAGAGAACGTGGTCAATGTCAATCATTGGTGACCGCGCCACGAGGAACATCAGCATGGGAGTCAGGAGGGGATGCAAGAATGTCGGAAACAATTGGTCCACGAGAATGAGCGGCCCCAGTAGGCTGTTCAATATCAATCGACTGCGTAAGCGGATTAAAAGAAACACGCGGATAAAGAGAAGGTCGGGAAGTAGAGGTAAACGACGGTACGGAGAAATCAACAGGACTGGCAGGAGGGGAATGATCAGTAAGTTGCTCATGTTTACGTGACTGAAGTGTCCGTAGCACAAAATTGCGAAAAACAATATGTTTTGGCTTTCGAAAACAACAGATAATATATAGGAGAAAAACAATTAAAATGATAGCACCAAAAGCATAAAGCCATTTAGGAATAGTAAAAGACATAGGTGGACCATCCATCCGATCAAGTTCGGCCACAAGGGAATCCATAGGAAGGCGCGCAACTTCCCGTAGATTCGAAGGCAGTGTTTGATCATGAAGGATATGTATTTTATGAAGAACGGGTTGCCAAAGTGCTCGAGATATATTCGGAAAAGGTATTAAAAGATTGGAATTTAAGATATGATGATAATTTGAGTCGACACCGTGATAATAACTATTAAGTTGCAAACTGCCACTGGATGCGATACACAGGGGTCGTAAAGAGAGAAACCCAATGGGCGGACGAACACGTTTGGTAAAAGAATTCCTACGATTAGGACATGTCACAGTAAAACGAAGAGGCTTTGTAGTACTAACATACCAGATGCCGTGCCCAATATACGTCGCATGAGGCAACGTTAGCTGGGTCAAGACTTCTCGTTGACATACATCAGGTAGGTGAGCTCGATCGCGAACAAATAACGCAATTAGGCAGTTATCATTTGGGTGTATAGTTCGAATGGCACCTACAAGAGGGCAAAACAAACGAGGATCATCAACACACTGTGTGTGTCCAACACTCGGTACAAATTTAGTACGATCTTTTGTTATGATCAGCACATCGGACTCCAATTTATATGTAACCATGAGATGAGGAGAATGGGTAGTAGCATTCATAAGCGGAACCGGTAATGACAAAACGGTATATATCTCGAACTGCAATTGAACATTTACTAATGGTACCTTAACCAAAATAACAAGAGCATGTGTACTTAGAATAGCTGTAGTATTTAACAAATGATAATACTGCCAAATATCTTCCCGAGGATCCAATGGTAACCTCGAAAAGTGATCAAGATGATCACCTAACTCAAGCAAAATCGAAGTTAACTGTTTGGGTCCAACTATATCGGGTGTTAAACATAAATCAGATAGAGTATTGATTTGAGAATGAAGTTGCAATAAATAACGTTGAGCATCATGTAGCATTAAACGCACCTGAGTTAATAATAAATCAATCTCACTATAGAGAGATACATACAATTCAAGATAGGTGATACGTTTTTCATGATTATTCAATACTGTATCAAGTCGTTTCGCCAATTGAGACACTGTCTCAATTAGGGAAAGGATTGAATGTCTATTTTCTTGTACATGAGTCTGTGTAATATTAATAATAGTAAAACTCTCTTTAAGCACATGCTGTAATTTAGCTTGGTTGCAAAAAAGCCTTCCAACATTACTACGGATAGTTTCCAAATCAGACTCAGAGACTGTACCAAAAAGAAAGCTAAGACCTTCTCCAATAAAGGGTAGCACAGACCGACGTGCTCGGATACCATTTAAGTGTTTATAATCAACATAATCCGCAAATATACTATGAGTAGTATTCAGAACAAAGTCGATTTCTGTGGATAATTTGTCCAAAATGGTCATCACATTCCATTGTATACTATTATGTTGGGTGGGTGCGGCTGCACCATCAAGAAGCAAGTCTTGCATCACACCAAGATCAGATTTTAAAAACTGAATTTGATCAAAAATATATTGGAGGTATGTATCAAAGGGTTGCAAGTCAATCACAAAACTAATGGTCCAGTCGGATTTGACCATATAAATATCTTTGACTTTGACCCACAATCACCATTTTTACAAGTATTCTTTTTAACTTGTCTACTAGGTGTATTATTTTTATTATTTCTACTAAACTTACAAGTGTTCTTTTTAACTTGTCTATTGGTCAAGGGAATAACCCGTGACTTAACCCTGCAGTCACGTATTCTATGGTGGGGGCTACCACAATTAAAACAACATTTTTTTATTTGTTTTTCAGGGGTCACCTTTTTATTTCTCTCTCCAAATGAGACCCCATTCATCTGGAGGCTTTGGAGTTTAAATTCACTCTACAGTATTTCTGAATGTGGCCTACCTTACCACATCGGTGACAAGTCTTAGACGTTTTTATTCCGCTAGACCTATTTGAATTTCTACCCGGTGTAGCAGCGGGCTGTGCCAAGTTTATTCGATTTGTGTGACCTTTACGTTTATGAGTGTCTATCTCCATTGGTTCTTCACCATTATCGTTATCAAAACTGACACCACCATCAGCTAATGACTGTTCTGACAAAGGTCCACTCCCGAACCTAACTTTGTAACGATGAGCCAAGGTGTCTTCGAACATAGCCCAAGTACAGGCTTCATCCAGGGTAGGAGGATGTTTTCTTAACAATTTCATTTTTATCTCCTTTTTATGGATGCCATCACAGAAATAATCCACCAACTGCTGTTGGACATCAGGATTATTCAACCTACTTTGATATGCATCACGGGCCAGATCTAGGAGACGATCGGCAAAAAGGGCTATCGTCTCTCCCCGGCCTTGTTTAATCTGCCTTAAATGGGCAGCAGCCATTGCTGTATCTGTTATCTCCGCATATCTTTTCCTTAGCTCTCCCTTAAATTCTTCCCAACTTTCATCAGGTTTTTCCTCCAGACGCCTCAAAATGTAGTCAGATACCACAGGAATTGATGTTTGAGCGGCCATTAATTTGACCTTTTTGCCAGATTGATTAGTTATTTTAGCATATTTTTCTATGCTCTTTATCCATGTTTTAAAATTCCGTCTGACTCCGTCAAACATCACTACGGAAGCATTCAGTGCCTGGGTACTGGATGCTGCCACGTTCTGTTTGGCAATTTGATTAGCCTTTTCCTGTGACTGGCCCAACAGTTGCAGAGCCTGGAGCTCTTGACTGCCTTGCATTTGGGGGGCTGTCCTTTTGAGCTCTTCCAGCTCTATTATATATTGGGCCTGTTTTGCACCGAACTCATTCTGAGCCGTAGAGGCTTCAGTTTTCAGCTCTTGGAGCTTGCCTTCATAGTAGCCCTTTTGAGCCGAAAACTCCCCTAAGAAGTGTTCATTTGCTTCTTTAAGCTCATGGTTTAGGCGTTCAATTATGGCCTGGTATTCTTCTCTTGACTTTTGATCCATAATTTTTTTAACCCAATCTTAAGACAGTAATAAGAAGTAGGCAAACTTTCTAAGAGTATCTTAAGAAATGGTCAAAATGTCTTAAGATTTTCTATCCTGCAAGAGAGAATCACGAGCACCAATAAAACTGATGTAGCATAGGGGTTAATACCTGGGCCACAACGTTTTTGTAAGCTATGGTCTAGTTACCCGAAGGAGGACTGTTGTGTACCCCAAGACAAGAGTCTTAGAGCCGCGACTTTTCTTACCAGGTTCTTCTCTACAGGAACAGAAAAATAAGACAATAAGATATGTTTAAATTTCTTTTATATACTTTAAGATATGCAAATGAAAATTAATTACAAAGAATTTCTCAATTACAAGACTTTCTTAATTACAAAGACTTTCTCGTCAATAACAATACCGAGAATAAGAGATAAATCTTAAGTTTATATGTAAGATAAGATTAACACTGACCTTTACTTGTCTAACTGGCACAGCCCCTTGTTACCCATGAACGTGGCGAGAAGGACCCATACCTAAGTTTCCATTCAGAAATAAGTCTTACCTTCTATATAGTCTAATAGTCTAAGAGTATTGGACTGGAATAAGTACGCTACTTAGTTGCGTTAGTTATCGCTGCTTGGCTGCGAATGAGGTGCCGCGTCCGCTGCACACTGCCTGATCTGGTCCAAAACTCCTGCTTATATACAATTTCAGAGAGTATTTCAACCAATAGAAAAATTCCAATTAATTTACCTCCAAAACACCATACTCAGTGTTCTGACCACTTGAACTAACACTCAGTTACAATAAAACAAAACAATGGAGGAATTAACACTGATGTTTATAGATATAATTTATAAACACCAGTGTCACTGTAGTGCACTTCTAAACTATGCACAATTTATTGCTTAATTTTATACATTAAAATGTTCTCTCTGATTTCTCTTCAATTCAAATTCAATAATTCACTAAATTATTTTCTCTATTTTCTCTATTAAGTAAAAGTAGGTATCCAAGTCTGTCCTTCCATCTAGCCGCTTGTTGTTTCACTATTCAGTGTTCAACTTTACTAATTTCCTTAGCTCAAAAGTGAGTTACTAATTTCAAGCCTGGTTTTTCATGCCTTAGCTCAAAAGTGAGCAACACAAGTCAATAGAAGTCAGTAGGGGACATTTCGCTACACTAGTCCGTTTCAGTAGTTTGGTATGGATTTTGTTGATTTGGAGGGATTGTCGGGTTGTGTGTGGTAATTAGATTTATTCTTGTACAAGGAGCATACCCCTGTCTTGTTGTTGGCCTTTGGGTAACATAGCAACCACGTGCTATCATATAAACCAAGATGACGCCCTCCAGTATACAAAATGGACGACGGAAACACGCGCTGTGCATGCGCACTAGCACCACGTATCACTATGGGGATAACGTCACAAGATGGCCTCTCACGTAGGCTACCATGACAATACAACATTGCGCCACTGAGTCACGTGACTATGACGTCACTTTCGGAGTCCCCTGTGGGGTCCCCCTGTTGAGGGTCGAAACGTGCTTGGTATACTACTAGCGTCGTAAGATATCAGCAACCTTATAGATCATTTTCGTAATTTCGATTTCACCGATATGAACAGCCCACGTTCCACATCTGTTAAACGTGAGCCAATTATGGTTATGGTGAGTAACCTCTTTGATCTCAGTCTTCAACATTTTGAGGGGTGGGTGATTGTTTTATGAACTTTGCGGGTGATTAAAAGTGTTGCGGTTTTGGGGGTATTACATTGACCAGCCACAGGTTACACCATACCTCTGGTTGATGCATATTGGCGCAAATAATTCCAGTAGCCATTCGGTGGTCTTCTGCAATTAGGCAACTCTTCACCATAAACAGTGGAGCCGAGAAGGCTCGATCGTTCACAGCGACGACACAAGGGAAGAATATAAAATAAAATATACGACTGTCGACTGATATGTTGCTTAATTTCGTTTCATTCACAACCAGTGAACCTAAGGTTAACAATGGATAGGGAGCGCGGTGGCTCATTGGTCACGGCATTAGACTTCAATCAAGAGGTTCGTGGTTCGATCCCCGCCAGGAGGTAACTGCGTCGTGTCCTCGGGGAAAGCACTTAATCCCGATTGCCCACGTGGGGCACTGTCGAGCTGACGTACTAAGGCGTACTGCACGTCAATGGCGTACTTTTCTTCAGTCAGTGCTAACCCTGCTTGTGCGGAGTTAGTACGTTTAGGAGTTGATAGTTACTCGCCGCCCTTTGGTGGTTCGTTCCGGTTACTCCGGCTTCCCCCACCCGTAAAACTGTCTGACGCGAGATGAGGTGAATTTCAGACTTCATTCGTCTGCAGTGAGGAGTTCATTAACTCTTTGCATGCTGTTGGTGGTTATTCCTGCCCAGCACAGGGTTTCTCTTGTTACTGAAATAAGTATAAGTTGGGCACATTTGATCGTATTTGCCCCATGTAAAATGAATGGATTTTTTTTTCACCAATGATTTCTTGTGTTACATTTAGATTAATGTTTCATCAAATCAAGTCATGGCTGCTTTACAGCAGCCATGACTTGATTTGATGAAAAATACCTAGAAAATATCCAGCACGCTAAGAGTTCAATTGGACAGGAAAAGTGTTTTATTTGCAATTACAACATCGCAGTGCATATAACAAAGATAATAAACAGAATGTACCTACTGTTTTAAGGTAGGTACTAGGATTATCCCATTAGTGACTGCAAGAAAGCTTCGTACCAGGAAAATGTCATTCGTGACTGCAAGGAAACCGTTGTTTTCACGAGCGGCTGAAAAACCGTAAGTGAAAACAGAAATTTCCTTGTAGTCACTTATCTTAATTCTATTTATTCAAAAACATGTTCTCTCCTCCACAGTACACTCGTCGTGGACTGTCGTAATCTACGCGTGGGCAGTGTGTCCACGCGTGCGTTTACCATGTAATAAAATTCATCATCAGCATAATTTTAATTAATGAACCACCGGGTTTTACCCGGTGCTTCATTAATTAAATGTTTGATAATTATTCCTATAATTAGTGTTTGGAATCTAATTATATTGCATCCGTTGGAATACCGCCTAGCCTGTGGAAAGTGACCAGTCCACTGCGAGCGTATTGTATATCCGTCAGAGTTGAGAGAGAGTAATAACTTGTT
Organism: Pictodentalium vernedei; assembly: GCA_031216915.1. NCBI lineage: Eukaryota > Metazoa > Mollusca > Scaphopoda > Dentaliida > Dentaliidae > Pictodentalium > Pictodentalium vernedei. The sequence continues at coordinate 54,504,209 of CM062289.1, forward strand.
CAACTTTCATTTAGTTTGGAAATATTTTATACCCGTAACCCAAACGACAGTGACGTCATTCTGTTTTCGTGTACTGTTACATGGAGAGGTTTGCGAATAAAAATTGCGTAAGTTACGCCGTATTTAATATGAATCCATAACCTTAACCTTGAGTTTAGGTATTTAGTGTCTTACCCAAGGACACAACGCAGTTTCTACTCGTCAGGCAACGAACAGTGGTTAAATCAGATATCTTTCAATTTACCAGGTCTATCATTTACCCTTTGATTGTTTTTGTGGGTCTTGTGACGTACGAAATCAAACAACACGTTGATACTTTGTGGTCATTTGTTTTGTTATTATTTGTCGATTTTTTTAAAAGATTTTAACCTCAAATTCTTATTTTCTCCCGAATAGTGTTCAGTGACAAATGTTGAGCCAAATGTTATCGCAACTAATATAATCCTGCTGATTGAGTGCAAGAAGCCATGATCAGGGCTTTCAAAAATGAGGATACCAGGGCAAAAGCAAGCACTTTCCTTGCTTATATTTCATATTCAGTCAACCGCAAGTAATATTTTGTTTATATAAATTTCTTTTATTACAAATTATTGGAGAGTGTCTGTGGGCACTCTCCAATAACTTGTAATAAAACCAGTTTTGAATAACAAATTCCGACCACTAAAAATAATCTAGCCCTCAACCAGATAATCACTAATGTGAAAAATATCTTGTTATTTGTACTAACCGACGTTTGACGTCGCATTTTGAAAAACGTTGAAGAAACTGAATTCCCAATGACGTTTGAACGTTAGTATAATAACAGTCTCAAAGGGTTAACTTGATTTGCTCTGAGAGTGAACTACATTTGAGACAGATTGTTTGTTTGAAATTATCCAGAACTGATGTCTTTACAAATATTATTGACAAAATGACATCCATCATTTTATTTACTTTTACTTTTTTATTTATTTATTTTTTAATGTTTGTTTTTGTTATGACTCATTTATAAAAAATCGATGAAAACCATTCTTTTGAAACTGGTGGATGGAATAAAAGTTTAGTTTCAAAAGAGATAAAAGAAAGGTGTCGTGTCCCCAGATGGATTTTATTGACGCGTGGGTAGAAACTTAAACTGTGCGAGAAAATCGATCAAATTACAAACAACAGCGAGTAACATTGTTAGAAAAAACAACTGTTATTCCTCAATAAAAGGTATTCGTACTTCGATATTTTTTAGTGAAAACGTTCTTCAAAATATCTTGAAAAGACTTGTCTTGTCACCCTGTGTCCTTTTTACAACATTACATCTTGACTATCAAGACGCATTTAATCGAATTTCCCGTGTCCACTTGTTTGATTATGTTGCCCATTTTAGAGGACTTCCATCCAAAGCATTGGTGACTGGGCTCTATTTTACCAGAAAAACAGAGCTTGTTCACCACAGTAAACAAGCACTGCTTCACTTCCCGGGGTTTCCACGGGAAGTATGTGACAGAAGTCAAAGTGTCCGGCTTAGTCTCGCAACAAAGTGTAGGATTACCTGCAACAGAGAATCGATACCTAAGTCTCGAATTCGGAAGAAAATGATTCGAATGGAGAAATTATCGGGGTAACACACCCCCCCCCCCCCCACCTCCCCTTAAAACACCTTTGCGCAACTGGCTCCGGTCTCTAAACACGTATGTTCATCATACAAAACATTGCTTATGCTTTATTGTAGACCTACAAGTTCAAATCGAAGGCCGAACAAGGAGGTCTATTGGCTTGTGCACCGTATACTGTGAAGATGGAGGCGGTCGAACTGGGTGTGTGGTTGTACATGGCGCACATGTCCCACGTTTATTCCGAGAATATGTCACACGATTATGACAGAAATGAAACAGTGATAAGCTGTAGGTAAGATACAGGGCCTGTAACACCAGGCCAGGACAATACAACTAGTTTCTGTAAACCTCCTGGGTACTTTTATACTTTTTTTGCCGAGGCTGGAAGAGGTTTAAAAGTTCTGCCTTGTCTTTTCACAGAAACTCCATGCAAACGAGAACATGTATGTTATACAACTTATCCGATCTATCGTGTGCTCTGTGGCTAATACACTCTCTGTGGCTAAGCTGTATCGGGGGGTGGGGGGGGGGGGGGGGTGGTGAGGTCGCCCCAATTTATCAAAATTTTCAATTCACAAATGGGAGATACTCCCTTAAGTGGAACTCCAATTTTATGGGAAGGTGCGTTACAATTGGAAGCGTTTTACTGCTGAGGTTTATCGTCAGATCCACATAGACGGCGGGACCTTTTTTCTCTTTTCAGAGACAAATTTGACATCACCTTTTTAACTGATACTCATTCGACTAATAAAGTTTAGAAATAGTTGAGAAGGGAGCAGGAGTATCATTCTATTTTCAGGTCACACTCAGGTTCAAGCATAGGCGTTGGCATACTCTTTAAAAATACTTTTGGGTTCTCCGTACATAAAAACAACTTAGGCTGAAAAAAGTGTTTTAATTCTCAGGCAATCCATCACTGAATTTGAATCCCTTCATTGGATATTTTTATTGCCTTTCAGAGTCTTCCAATATTAGTACAAACTCAGGGAGACCCAAAACGTTTTACATTTTTTGATTGATGCATATTTATTTAGCTGCGTCTCCAGTATGTTTGCCTTGTTACAATTTATGGGAGAGTGCCTAGGCACTCTCCCATAAATTGTAACGAGGCAAATCCCCAAAGATAAAATGAAGAACATCGAACGAATATGAAGCCTTTGAATTGTAATACCTATAGTTTGTTTTTAACAGAAATGTTTTATTTTTCAAATGCAATTTTTATATTTCTGTGCGTGAAAAGACAGCCGAAATCCTCTCCATGTTTGCTCACTTTTTGCAAAATAAAAATAAAATTAAAAATAATATCCTCCCTCCTCCCGTGCTGATTTAAAAACAAAATTGCCTCACAATCAATTAATTTATTTTGTGTGACCTTAGATGAATACGGTAATTGCATTATTAGAGACAAAACTATCAAAGACCACAAACTTACTTCCCATGTTATCTATTTCTCCAATGCTGATATACCACAATTTTACGAACAAGTTTTTTGCTGTTTTGTTCAAAAATTTAAAACATAAGGCAATAAGTCGATATTGGTAGGAGTTGTCTGGAATGTGCCACAAGATTTCGAAAAAGGTACAGTACGTGGAGAGTGTATTGTGAATAAATCACCCACAGAGTGGAGATTCCACCCAAGCAATAATTGCAAATTTGTTGCAAAGCATAACCAGCACAAACAAAGTTTCAGCCAATGGACCTCCGAGTTAAACCCAGAGGTCCATTGGCTGAAACATTCCTTGTGTTTTTTGTCGATATATAAAAATCTTCAAAGGTATAGCTTGGGTGATATCTCCACTCCGCGGATGAATTAGTTACAATCCACTCTCCACGTACTGTACTTGCAGATATAAGTTTAAAAAAACACAAAGGCGATTAAAAACTACTTTCCTTGATGGACAATCTAGATTTATTCGACGTCTGGAGAGTGAACGATATGGATGAAAAACGGTACACTTGCGAAAGTCCCAATATTAAAGGTTTTCAGTAATCCAAGTCTACAAAATCAATGACCTGGATAGACCCACAGAAACAAGGCTACGTTAACACAAACTAAAATTGAGAAGTGCGGGGAAAACATGAACATTTTCAAAGAAAAATAAAAAAAGTCAGTTAAATCTTCACATACGGTAGACCAAGTACCTGACGTTCGTATTGAAATTCAACAAAACCATATCATGTGACCCCTCTTTGGAACGAGTTCGTCGAGCTCGTTCCAATGAGGGGTCACATGATATGGGTTTGTTGACATTTGTCTAATAATTTAAAAAAATGATATTTAAAATAATAAATTTTGATATCGTTTGCGTTGGGTAAAGGGTTAAGGCCTTACAATCAGCACAAAAGTTGACTTAAACGCTAATTTTAACAACAGAAATTGATTAAGTTTGGGATGACAATGTCAAGTGACATTGGACAAAAAGTCACAATATTAGGGTTGAATACTGTTGTGGTTGCCATTTAAAACCTACATATGGAATACAAAAGCCCTGGACCAACTGAACCTTGAGAAAATGGCCTAAACAGAAATTCTTACAAAACTGGACACGTACGTTTGATGTCGATACCGCCATAGTCACCACATAATGTCACAACTTCTTTGAAGTTGGAGAGCTGAGCTAAAAAGTTATTTTAACACAACTTCTTACAACAGAACATTAACTAACCTTTTAGCTTAAAATAGAAATTTGAAAATCCACAAAAAAGGCTTAAGCACTGTAGTCATGTCGTAAATAACCCACAGCGGCAAGGTGAAAGCCCTGCAGCCACTGAGTTTGAAGAAACACACTCAAACACAAAATATAAATGCAATCCTTACAATTGGGATAATGGAGCTGAGTTTAATTGTTTCCAGCGAAGTTCATATTTTACTGAAAATTTAAATGACCAAACCAACAGCACTTGTCCCTATATCCCAATAAATTCGGTCTTTTGATTGGTCAGAATGCCTTAGACAAATAGCCATGGCAAAGGATGCACCTAACATCCAAGGTATATGAGAGCGTGCAACATCCCGGGCAAAAGCGCACGCGAAAAACAGGGGGTATATGATTTAAACAAAAGTATTCCGCTTTTGCTCGCCTCGAAATAAAACTCCAACCAAAACAACAGAAAATAGTCAAAAATATCATCAGATTTCCGACAATTCAATCACAAAAATGAAATAAGAGCAAATGATTCGTATCAGTAGGCACATAGAACACATTGAAACTCAGGGGACGATATGTCAGCACAATACCCTTTACTCGTTTCCTTAAAGACCCAAGGGATGTAACTCTATCTGTTGCCTTCTGCGATTATAAAAACAAAATCATTATCACGAATTTGGTCCAAGTGCTTGTGGAGCTGAGAAATGCGTCCACAAATTTATTTCCACTAAGTTGTATTTTGTTTCAAACAGGACAAAAACGTTATCTCTGCCAATATGTATGGTATATGGAGATTTAATACCTGGATGTCTCATTTTAAACACTTCGCCTGCTGCTCGGTGTTTAAAAACCGACATCCAGGTATTAAATGTCCATATACCATACATGTGGACGGAGATAACTTATAATATACTAAGAATAGAATTAAGAAAAACTACAATCACGATAAAACAGAGAAGCAATTTAGATCACCATAATGCGCAATCCAATTTACTTTAATACACCTTCTTACAACAAAAAATTTATTAAGTTTTCACCAAAAAGACCCTTCCCATACAATACGGGTCAAGTACAGTGGCCATGCTCCTAAACAAGGAACTGCAATACAAAAGCCCTCGAACCATTTCGTTTGAAGAAACCACCTCGCATATAAACTCTTACAATTTGGAAATTGAAGTTGACTGTATTATTAATTGTTACAGGTATAATTTTCAGATTTTTGCTGAAAAGGGTATAAAAGCGGGCAAAATAACGACACATATACTAAGTAGAAGGGTTAAGAGAAAGAGACATTTGCAATAAAACACACCTATAATCAAGAGCACCATAATGGGCAATAAACGTTAACGCAACTGTTTACAACAGAAATTTACATTTTTTTCACCAGAAAATATGATTTCTTTTAATAGAAAATAAGGATAACGTACTGTAGTCATGGTCCAAAATTACACTCAATTGCGATATCAAAACCATGGGGACACTGGGTTTCAAAAATCCAACTCAAACACAAACTCTTATTATTCGGATATTGGAGCTGACTGACATATTACAAGTACACGTTTACAGATATTTTGCTAAAGAAGAGGGAAAACGGACGAAATAACACCACATATACTTAGTATGGGTTACGAAAAACTACACTCACAATGAAACTCACATGTAAGCAGTCATGGTCCACAACTGCAATTTGAAAGCCCTGGGGCCACTGGGTTAAAAAAAATTACTCAAACACAAACTCTTTCAAAATTGGACGCCGACGCCGACGCCGACACCGAAGCCATCGTCGCCGGCGTCATGACATTACATCACCTCTACCTCGTAGTACAGTACAGTTCCCGTGGATTGGTCGTAATCCGCGCGTGGGGAGTGATGTCCACGCATGCTTTCACCAGGTAATAAAAATCATCAGCAGCGAAATTTTAATTAAAGAAGCACCGGGTTGTACCCGGTGCTTCATTGGTTAAATTTTTGATGATTATTCCTATAATTAGTAATTTGGAATCTAATATTATTGCGTCCGTGGAAATATTGCCCGCACCGGTGGAAAGGGACCAATCCATGCTGCTGTTCTGTAAGTGAGCTGAAAAAATGAATGACAATTTTATCGCGATTTTCAAATTTGTGCGATATCGCAGGGCAGCATTTTTTTAAAGCGGATGTTTGAAATATCCGATTTCTCCGACTCTACCTGACATTATGCAAGGGCTTTAAGCATAAGGATGATCGGGTTACTAAAATATTTCGTGATAACTCGGGGGGCGGCCACCAAAAATTTGCAAGACGTGACGTGGGGGTGGGTGGGCCTCTTGAGTGCGCCAAAAATGTGCATTTCCAACTTGTGCAATTTTTTGAATTTTTTAAAAATATATCAATATATCAGCTAATATATACCATCATTTGTGTTTCAAACCTTAAAGATGATGTTGTACATCACACTCTTAACATAAATACAACATCAGGAGGCTTTATATGTGAGAATATTGGGCTTAAACTGGGAAAATGTCACACGTTAGTAGAGGGTGGGTGTCTTGTTCGAAATGTAGAAAATGTGCAGACAATATTTTGGGAACAATTCAAATGAAAATTTGTTCCCGTATATGTACACCTGCTCTGGCCAAGCCTGATAATGAACAGCTTGTCATTTGTAGATTGGGGCCCACAGCAGCCCACAGAGGTTTAAATTGGTGGTACCAGTTTAACTTTTACCTAACATGAAAAGCAGACGATACTTGCCAAAAAATGATTGAATAACTATTTTTTTTTCATTTTTTGTCTCAAAAACATAGGTTATGACCCCTCATTGGAACGAGCTCAACGTTCCAATGAAGGGTCATAACCTATGTTTTTGAGACAAAAAATGAAAAAATAATAGAAATTAATTGGCGATTTTTGAGAATAGCGCTGACCGTTTTGGCCGTTACGTTGGGTAAAGGATTAAGAACATTATGAAAATCCCCTAAAGACAGCTGTGCCTACTAAGTTTATAAGATTATTTTGGATTTTAATGGGAGAGTGGGGGTGGGTGTCTGAGAACGGTAGTAGGAAATTTGCACGTAGGGGTGGGTGGGTGTAAAAAGGAGCCGAATAAAAAATAGGACGTCACCTCTTGCATATTTTTAGTACCCCCCCCCCCCCCCCCCACACCTTGGATAACTCCACTTTTTCTATCTATCGTAAAGATAATGCTACATAAAACGGAATTTCGATAAATATGCCCACAGAAGGGGTAACTCACTTTTCCATCTGTGTCGCAAATGCCGAAAGTGATGAATCACACACTCTCCTGCCTCTTTAATGGTGTCTCCGGATGATATAGGAGGCGAATTTAGAACGTCTTGGGTAGACCTTCACACAAACCATGAGGAAAACGTCGTAGTCACTTTCGCAACGCGTTTAATGCTGCGCTCATATCTTCTCACTCAAGTATACAAAGTTCCTCTACTGATGGCGGCAGCACAGGATTTGTTTGTGAACGAGTTTCAAGTATTCGCCCGTTATCCAAATTTTAATTTAAAAAACTGCAATGTTACAATTCTCCAAAGATGAGAACGTTTGAGGCGAAAAATGGTTACCTTACATTTTTCAGGCAACGCATTTTTTTTTTTTTTCTTTTTTGCTCTCAGATTCTTTAAACAAGAGAATGACACAATGTTACGCAAGCACAAACTTCCAGTCCACCAGTCTAATTATGGAAGGAATTTGACGATTTTATGGCCTGGAACCAGTCTAGCCCTCAAATAGCACATCGTCTGTGTTTAGATTCACTCGACTGGAATATTTCACTTCGTCGGAAAAGCGAACTTACGGTTCGCTTTTTCCGACCAACTGATATATTCCTGAGGATTGAGTTTGGTTGTGAACGAGATTCACTCGGTGTCCAAAGTTTTAAAACTGCTGTTTACATGTCTCCACAGATTAGAACGTCTGAGGGGACCACAAAAATGGTTACATTACCTTTTTTCAGGCAACGCATTTTTTTGCTTTCAGGTTATGGACTATGGTACGCGAGCATTCCCCGCTTGAACCCCGGGAAGTGAAGCAGTGAATGTTCACTGCGGTAAACAGGCTCTATTTTACTGGTAAAATAAGACCCAGTCACCAATGCAGTGCAAACCCTCACTAAAATGGGCAACATGGCTTATTAACGCTCACCCCTGGTCTTGAGTTGAGACTCATGTTGTGGTCGTGATTAGACATTGTGCAAAAATATGTGACCTTGAACACCAATAATTAATAAATAAATAATACGCTAGCATACAGTACAATTCAAAGTAAGTTGTAGCATAACCGCAATAAATTAAGAACATTCCTTCTCCTGCACCGATGAGATCAGGATCTGACATAATTTTCTGGAAAGCTCTCACTGAGAGCTTTCCAGAAAATGATGTCAGTTTCTGGTCTTATCAGAGTAGGAAGAGAAAGATACATAGTTTATAGTGGTTATTCTACAACTTATAGTGACTTGTGCTGTCAGCTGTCGGGCCACCAGGGTAATTCTGCAAGACATTCGATACTGTTGTGGTTGTGGAACCAGTCTAGCCTTTAAATAGTGCATCGCCTACTACGGTTCGTTTTTCCGACCAACTGATATATTCCAGACGACTGAATCTAGAAATGCCTTAACCCTTTGAACCCTAGCGGCCGTTTTTCCGGCCAAGAACTTGCTACATCATGACGTCATTAAATAGGATGGCTGTTCAGTAAATGTGTGGGGTAGACCAATCAATATTTTCAACGTGCAGCCCTGTGGCTGCACGTTGAAAATATTGATTGGTCTACCCCAAATAATGAATATGGACTCTTCTAATTGCAGCTATTGAACTGGCATGGAAGATACCACTAGAGATCAAAGGGTTAGGACTATCTTTTATTTCCTCTTCTTCCTTCAGAAGTTTCTGTATAAAAAACTTCAGCTACATCCTTACCTCTATAAATTACAGGAGGTTTAGATTTACCATCACTTCTAACTATTATGTATCAAATCCACATGCTGCATGCTACTGGGCTTTCTGCGTATTACGTTTTGTTGGATCACATTCTGGTCCTTCAATCTTAGAGCCTCGAAATCAGCATAAATAACATATGGAACTTATAATTGTTTATGAAAGTTCATACATTTTAACTTATTATTCTCTAGCATCGTTGAAAATATTAATTGGTCTAACCACAAATAATAAATATGGACTCTTCCAATTGCTGTCATTGAACTGACATGCACACTAAAAACTAAAGTGTTAAAACTGACACTTTCAAGGTGTTAAACCCATTCTAACTCTTAGGGTTTGATTTTAACACTCATAGTGCAATGCATTAAGCACTCAGACATTACAATCGTCAGACATCTGAAACTTGAATGGATGGCACTTCCCATGTGTCTAGCATTGGTGGTTCTTCCAGAATCATCCATAATTTGATTTGCGCTTGGTGGGTACATAATTAAAAGGACACAACGCAGATGACGCGGATCAGGCTCGAGAGTTCGAGCCTGATCCGCGTCATCTGCGTTGTTTCCTTTTACGTGTCACGACATTACACTTGTCAAGTGTATTATTGTAACACCTGTCAAGTTCTGGGATATCTACACTTGAACAAAGTGCTAGTTCAGCACTTAGTAAGTGTTAAATACAGCACTTCAAGTGTAGTTTTTAACACTTTAGTTTTTAGCGTGTGGAAGATACCACCAGGGTTCAAAAGGTTAATCTGAAATTACACGACTCATGAGCTGCTCCTCTATATTTTCGTGTTATTTGGCAATGGTCACGAACTATATCATCTGCTAATTGTTTATGACATATATAACATTCGTTTGCTTTTTCAAAGGCAGTCTAATCACATTTGAACATCCTCATTGGCTTGGGTCTTTTAACCCTTTGAACCCTAGAGGGACGTTTTTCAGGCCAGCAACATGATACGTCATAACGTCATTAAATAGGATGGCTGTTCAGTGAATGTGTGGGGTAGACCCCGAGGCTGCACGTTGAAAAAATATGGATTGGTCTACCCCAAATAATGAATATGGACTCTTCTAATTGCAGATATTGAACTGGCATGGAAGATACCACTAGAGTTGAAAGGTTGAAAGGGTTAATCATTCATTTTCTTTGAATCAACACAAGAAGTATTGCTCAATCAAGAGTTGATTGGACTGAATATGTTATGACAGTATCATTAGGAATGAAGACACACCACAGGTCGTAGTTCCACTAATTTATTGTTAATATCTTGAAGGTTTTATGGTGAATTAAATGCTTATTGGCTTGAATATCTGTACTGCGACACGAAAGAATATCTGCATATCTTTGTTAGTGAAGGAACATCACATTATATCACATATAGTCAGCGCGCAAACTCCACGAAAAAGAAACTGCCCATAATAGCGTGGAATTCTTTACAGAATACACATATAGGCATCATTTGTGGAATGGCCGAAGAGAAGAAGAGAACAGAAGTGCTTTACCTTATTCCATGAGCTTCTTTCATTTAGCCTATTTATTTATTTATTTATTGGTGTTTAAGGTCACATATTTCTGCACAATGGCTAATCATGACCATGACAGTTTTACGGAGTACCCGGAGAGAACCACCGAGCAACGGCGAGCAACTGTCAGCTCCCCAACATACCAACCCCACACAATCAGGGTTAGCATTGGTTGAAGACAGGTGCACCATCGACGTGCAGTACGCCTTAGTACACAACGCCACCGTGCCCCCACGTGGCAATGGGGGTGAAGTGTCTTGCCCAAGGACACAACGCGGTTGCCGCAGGTGGGATTCGAACCGAGGACCTCTCGGCTTGCAGCCTGCACCTCTACCTACTGAGCCTGAGCCCCCCCCCCCCCCCCCCCCCCCCCCCCCCCCATTTAGCCTATCGGATGTTATGGTATAATATACTGCTGAAAGGGGCTACGATGCAAAATAGTCTTGGGCTTTTTAGATGTAATTTGTCTTTAGTTTGCCTGGGTATACAATTGACTCGTTTCTGCAGAGAATAAAATCTCGAATTTTGAGATAACCTGTTTACCGTTCATTTGGATATTATTAAAGGAGACCGATTACAGTACAGCGATCGTGGACAGGTCAAAATCTATGGGTGGACATGTTTTTCACGCATATAATTCAGAGATGATCTGCTATGATACCCAGCGAAATTTCCACCCAATGAAGCACCGGGATAATCCCGGTGCTTCATTGGTGTAAATTTTGCTTGGTGTCATAGCGGATCATTTCTGAATTATATGCGTGAAAAAATGTGGAAAAAAATGACGAACCGTGGATTTTGACCCGTCCATGATGGACCTACTGTATGACAGTTCACAGATTTCGAAAGCCACCTGCGGCAAGCACAGAGGGCGTCAGCTGTCTTAGGGAGTTTGAACACTGAAGAGAGAGGGTCTTCCCACGGGAACATTTTAAATAGTGCTATCAAATAAGGTGATAAGACAAAGCTTTTTGACGAACTGTTTGTAGTTTCATATTCTTTTCTGTTATCTGTTTCTTTTTTCATTTTGATAACCACCAGAGGAACGATAAAATCGTTCCTCTCAAATTTTATGGCCCGTTTCTGAACACAATTGGATCGCGGTGTTTGTTTTGTGTTTTTGAGGGTTTTTATTTTTTATTTTTTTGTTTTTGCGGACGTAATTGGCTGGCAATAGTATAGCTCGGTCAAAACAACCCTTTTTGCCATTTGTCATTGACCTCGTCGCCCAAATCCGTTATGCCTCCCCTCTCCATCTCCCCGCCCTGTATGCACCCTATTTTTAGGCTCACCCTCCCCGCCCTGTATGTACCCTATTTTAGGCTATCCCTCCCCAAAGCCCATGTCTGCCCAGCCTCAAAGTGCCCCCCCCCCCCAACGGGGCCCAGTCTATGTATAGCCCAACGTGTACTTAGGCTTTCCCCAAATTGTTTTTGCTCTGCCTGTATATCACCTCTGACATGTCTAAACAAAGACTTTGGGAGGCCTGTAATGGGGAGCAGCCCATACAAGGACTTTGCTGGGAGGCACAGCCCGTAAGAGGGCTTTCATGGGAAAGGAGAGCCCACATACAGGGAGAGCCAAAACAATGTGGGGAAAGCCTAAATACATGTTGGGCTATACATAGCCGGGCCCCTTTGGAGGGCCTTTGAGGCTGGCAAACATAGACTTTGGGGAGGGATAGCATAAAATAGGGTACATACAGGGGGTGTAGGGGGTGGGGTGCCTAAAAATAGGGTACATGCAGGGCGGAGCGGGGAGGGAAGAGGGGAGACCTAACGGATTTGGGCGTTGACGTCAATGGCCTCAGGGTCGGACCTCGAGGTCCTGGTAAAAAGGGTTATTTTGACCGAGCTATACTACTGCTGGCGTATACAATCGACCGTGCGTACCTATTCTATCGAGCGGTTCATATAGAAAAGGTGCAGCCTTTCGTGGGGGACAATGTTATTCAAAGTGAGATCACATTCACTAGAGTTGAGGGTCAATATCGAGTGAAGTGGGTTAAAATGTGCCGCACAGGAGTAATGAAGACGCTGGAACATTTCTATATTATTATTATTATTATTATTATTATTATTATTATCATCATTATTATTATTATTATCATTATTATTATTATTATTATTATTATTATTATTATTATCATTATTATTATTATTATTATCATTATTATTATTATTATTATTATTATTATTATTATTATCATTATTATTATCATTATTATTATTATCATTATTATTATTATTATTATTATTATTATTATTATTATTATTATTATTATCATTATCATTATTATTATCATTATTATTATTAATATTATTATCATTATCATTGTTATTATTATTATTATTATTATTATTATCATTATCATTATTATTATTATTATTATTATTATTATTATCATTATTATTATTATCATTATTATTATTATTATTATTATTATTATTATTATTATTATTATTATCATTATTATTATTATTATTATTATCATTGCTATTATTATTATTATTATTATTATTATTATTATTATTATTATTATTATTATTATTATTATTACACGCCTGATTTTGTTCATTTAGCTGTCGTCTCTCACCACACTTCTGTTCAGTCATTGAATATTACACTGCAAAAAATATAGGTTCTCTTTAGAACCAAAACTGGTTCTAATCTTGTCCCTGAGATGGAACCAGTTCTGTTTAAATACTATTTATTTCAAATCAAATAAATTTATAAAGATTAACATTAAATATTAACAGAATTAAACATAAACTGAGGGGGTTTCAGCCGTAAGTTTAGAGCTTATACGAGGTTGTCTCAAATAATTATTATGCAAAGGAGATATGAACAGTTGGCATATCGAACCAGTTTTGGTTCTATTCAGAACCAAAACTGGTTCGATATGCCAACTGTTCATATCTCCTTTGTTTCAACATTTTTTGCTCCTGCATTGAATAAGCTCCAAGTTTGCTGCTGAATCTACTTCAGTTCATGTAATATTCTGTTAAAATTGAATGCTAATCTTGGTCAATTTATTTGATTTGAAATAAGTACTGTCCATACAGAATTGGTTCCATCTTAGGGACAAGATTAGAACCAGTTTTGGTTCTAAAGAGAACCTATATTTTTTGCAGTGTACCTCCGCATTTAGAAAAAGTCAATGTTCTCGTACTGCTATTTCTATTTCTTATATTTCGTACAAGTATCGTACATCGATTTCATTGACTTCATGTTCGTCCTCAGAAAAGATGAACTTTGTTTGAAGAAACATTATGTTCTATTATATAACACACCACTTGAGGTGCATTTTTTCTTCAAGTTTTGATAATTACGACCTTTTTCACAACATCCTGAAAGTTACGAAGTAAATAAATGTGCCGGTGGAATACAAATCGATGGGACAGAGATAGATAAAAACATCGTAAATCAGCATTTGAATGCCCTTACAAACTTTTGATGTTTACCAAATGAATAATGCATTAACTACCATTATTCTGTGGTGATATCAGTACCTCGCCTTTAACACTATTCCAACGATGCTGTCTATGTGAATACCGTTTTAATAATCCTTCTCCTTTTTTCACGGAACTTTTTTTTGTATAGCTAGAAATAAAACATCTGACCACAAAACCAGACGACACATATATGCTCTAGTGTAGATTTAATCATGGAAGGATCAGATGTCCGTCTCCAAGCTCTCAATACACCAGTGTATGAGGAATTCGAAATCGTAATGGACTTGAACCAGTCTAGACCTGAAAAAGACCATCGTCAGTGTTAGATTCACTCATCTGGCAATTTTTGGAAAACCGAACCTGAATATTTCAGACGATTCAGTCTAAAAATACCATAAACGTGCATTTTCTTTTAATCAGCGAAAATAATATTTCTTAATCGCGACTTCATTTGACAACACCATTAATGACTTTATATTTTATATATACATATTTTTACTAAGCAATTGTAAATGAAGACTGTTATTACACTCTAAGTTAAAAATCAACCCAAATCACCTGGGTTGAATATGAGTAGTATGTCTCGCACGTTTCAGGGAACATTGGCCGGATCTCATGCGACGTCATAGTCACGTGAGCCAGTGTCGCCATGTTGTGTTGGCATGGTAAACTGCCTGAGCGGCCATGTTGTGACGTCATCCCCATAGTGATACATGGTGTTAGTGCGCGTGTTGTTAGGTGATACGTGTTTCCGTCTTCCATTTTGTATACTGGAGGTTTCTATGGTAGTACGTGGTTGCTATGTTACGCAAAGGCCTACAATAAGATAGGGATATGTTCGGAGGGTATGTTCGATTGAATAGGAGTAAATCTAATAACCACAAACAACCCGACAATACCACCAAATCACCCAAATCGGATTGCCCCCAGAATTCCATTTTTTTCTGCCTATTTCAGATACTACTCTCACAGAGGGGGCCCCCGAGGGTAAGTTCTATTGAACTAGGGTAGTTTGTCTGGTTCGGATTCCCCCCAGAAGTCCAGTTTTTCTGCTTCTTACAGATACTACTCTCACACTAACAGTCTATTTAGTCCCAACTTCTCCGGTTCCCTCGTCCAAGTCTTATAATCACCCGTGCTTGGGTTCCCATACCCTGCGTGCAGAGTTATCTCTCTTGTGTACAAGAAAAGCCTATTTGATTCCTAAAACCAAGAACCTATCGAGTAGTTACTGATAAGTCATTGTTCGAATGACTCGAATCCCATCGAGCAAATGTGCTATAGAGCAATTGCTTGATCGAGTGACTCGCACATACGACTCTTAGCCTCATTTCAGAAAAAGGGGGTCGAAGGCCAGACGTTTTCCAAAAAGGGATTCCAAAAAAGGGATTCCATAAGTGTGATTCCATCTTACCTCGAGTGACTCGCTCATACTACTCAAACGACACGAATCCCATCGAGCAGATGAGCTTTAGAGCAATTGCTCGATCGAGTGACTCGCACATACATCTCGTGGTCTCATTTCGGAAAAAAGGGATTCTGTAGCTACAGACATATCTTAAAAAGGGATTCTTAAAAAGGAATTCCGTATATCGGATTCCTAACCGATTCCGTAAAATCCCATCGAGCACATTTGCTCGATGGGATTCGAGTCATTCGAGCAATGACTTATCAGTAACTACTCGATAGGCTCTTGATTTTAGGGATTAAATATGCTTTTGTTGTACGCAAGTGAGATAACTCTGCATACAGGGTATGGGAAACCAAGCACTGGTGATTATAAGACTTGGACGAGGGAACCGGAGATAATTGGGACTAGATAGACTGTAAGTGTAAGAGTAGTATCTGTAAGAAGCAGAAAAATGGAATTCTGGGGGAATCCGAAACAGAAAAACTACTCTAGTTCAATAGAACTTACCCACGGGGTCCCCTCTGTCCTATAACACTACGGTATGGCGGTCCTGAAAAGGATTCCGGGGGACATTCGTAGTAAATAAAGTCAATTTTGTTAGTTTGGAGTGGATTTTGGTGATTTGGAGGGATTGTCAGGTTGTTTTGGTAATTAGATTTAATCCTATTCAATCGAACATACTCTCCGAACATACCCCTATCCTATTGTAGGCCTTTGGATAACATAGCAATCACGTGCTACCATAGAAACCAAAATGGCGGCCTCCAGTATACAAAACGGACGACGGAAACACGCATCACCGTAACAACACGTGCTGCGCATGCGCACTAACACCATGTATCACTATGGGGATAACGCGGGTTATCATGACAATAAAACATGGCGACACTGGCTCACGTGACTATGACGTCACATGAGATCCGGGTTTATACTTACACCAAATGATTTAGAATGTATTTTTGTTCTCGAGCAATTTAGGGTGGGATGGGGAAATGTCATCTGGGGGGGGGGGTGTATTTGATTCAGAAAAGAGGCTTTCCTCGTGTCTGAGTGGAATATCTTATCGGGTGATTTTCCCATCTCATATCCACAATACTCAAGTGGGGGTGGGGGTCTCCCGCTATATCCACCTGACGTCATAGAAATCGAAGTACTGCTCGTACGATGAAAATTTACAATTCTACCGACTGATAGCAGAGAAAAGTGATTGCATATTTGAAAAGAACATGGGGAGATCGGTAAATACCAAAGGTATACACCCCGAAAACCAGCATTAGTTTAGATGGGCTAATATATCGCAGAGAGTTGATATCAGCTGGCATTCTGGCGGCTTCACTTTGATTTTTTTAATTCACTGATATCATATAGTGTGTGGTGAGAGAAAAGTCATCGTCAATATTGTGATGGAGTGGGATGAGTAGCCGTGTCAATTGAAGTGAAGCAGAACACCATGTTTGATAACAAAGTGCAGACGATGATGAAATAGTGCGGTGATCATTGAATACTCAAATGAGGGTGGTATCATAGGTGGGTAAGATAGAACTGTCCCACCCACCCAGGTATCTTACCCGGGGAACACGTATCTTAACCTTTTACCCAACGCAGACGATATCAAAATTAATTATTTTAAATACCATTTTTTTAAATTTTTCAAAAAATTTCAACAAAACCATATCATGTGACCCCTCGTTGGAACGAGCTCGACGAGCTCGTTCCAACGAGGGGTCACATGATATGGTTTTGTTGAAATGTTTTGAAAAAAATTTTTTTTTTCATTTGCTGAATTTTCATATTACGCGGGCGGATGCGGCCGATTCGTTGGGTAAAGAGTTAATAGGAGGGTGGTTTGAGAAAGAGAGACGCATGGTATATAATGTATTGTATCAAAATATACTTGTATACTAGGTAAATATCATTGTTATATCTGAATATTTGTTACTCGTATACAAGGTTATACCAGGTTGATACCATTAGTATATCAGGGTTATTTGATACCATGTTAATACCATTGGTATGCCGAGGACTTTATGCGTGTTTTCAAGGTTAATACCTTTGGTATACCAGCATTTTATACATGTATACCATATTAATACCACCAGAATACCAGGGCATTTATACTTGTATACCATCCTAATACCATTGGTATATCAGGGTATTGTATACATGTATACCAGGTTAATACCATTGGTATACCATGGTATTTTCCCTTGCGTACGAGGTAAATACTATTGGTATACCAGAGCATTTATACTTGTATTAGGTTAATACCGTTGATATATTAGGGTATTTTATACTTGTATACCATGTTAATCCCATTAGTATACCTGAGTATGTTATACTTGTATACCAGGTTAATATCATTGGTATATCAGGGCAATTTATACTTGTATACTAGGTTAATACTATTGGTATATCGGGGTAGGGTATTTCGAAAAAACGATACATGCCGGTATTCAAACAGTATCGATTGAATACCAGCCTAATTACAAACAATATCGGTTTATCGTCATTATTTATTTACCCGCAGTATAATGTTCAAGATGTCTTGAGTTTTAACTGTAGTCCCGAATGAATAATATTATCCATTTACCCAACGAATCGGTCGCACCCTCCCGCGTAATATACAAATTCAGCAATTGAAAAAATAGTTTTAAAATAAATTCACCATGAGGGGTCACATGATATTGTTTTGTTCATTTTTTTGGAAAATTCGATAAAATTATATTTAAAATAATACATTTTGATATCGTCCCCATTGGGTAAAGGGTTATTCGATTCGAACTGCATCATCATGGCATGCTAATTCGTTCCACAGTGATGGCTGAAGTCCCGATTGTGGTATACCAGTATACCGCTGAAATTTTTGAATACCGATACCGGTAGTCAGTTTAGAATATGGCACAGCCCTATATCAGGGCATTTGATATATGTATACTTGGTTAAGACCATTGGAATACTAGGATATTTTATACCTGTATACCAGGTTTTAATACCATTAGTATATCAGGGCATTTTATACATGTGTACCTGGTTAACACCATGAGTAGAATAAAATGTGCGCCTGGTTTCGAATCCCGGTGCGTCATTTTGTTTTTTGAGCACCGACCGGAATTTGATTGTATTCATATTTGTATTAATTACACGCCTGTCCTATGAATTACCCATCTACAAGCAACTCCAGACCATGCGTAAAATGAAAATCCGTTCCGCACAAATGTGTGGAACAGAAATCGTTGACAGACTATTTTTTGGACCATGATGCTGAGTGTCCTTCTAATAATTGTTTTTATAGACGTGGAGACTTGTAATAAACTTCCGCGCTGGCACTCGTGCCATATCGATTAACCCATTCACACGCGCGTTTCGTTCTGTGCATGTACAGGTGTATGATAAGAATAAAACATGTCGCTTATGGAATTGTGTTTCGCGTTGGTTGACGCTTTTATCTTCTCGTGTTTTTCAATCTTCAATGCTAATTTTCTCCTCACGAATTTTCCGACTGTACTCAATAATCCAGCCAGCAAGGCTAAGCTTTCAATATCAGTGCCCCAGTAACGTGGAGAAAATGTCTGTCGCCTTTTAAGGTACTAAGCCACCCAGTACAGCATACATGTACAAGTAGCTCGTTTTTAATCAAATATCTCAGAAATAGTTCAAATTAGATATGACTTTAAAAAAGTCAAAATGACGCTAAATTGAAATACAAAAAAACTCTACAATATACTAAAAAAAATTAAAAATCCAACGCATTTTAATTTTTGACCATATGACACTCTATGACGTCACAGATATGTATTTAGTGAAGATTATAATCTCAAACCTTCGAACGGCGAACGCACAACATGATATTAAAAATAAAGGGCATAGAAAAAAAAGTAAAACTGGCAACGTTGCCATCTGGTGTCTCAAAATGAAATAAAAAACTGAGGTTCACAACTACATATGGCCAGAACCTTGTGTAGTAAGTTTCACAACCGTATCCATATTAATAGGAACCCCAGCGGCCGTAGGTCCGCAAGGGGTTGCACATACCCAATCAGATAAATGTGTTCCAGAACAGAATTCTCTATACCGTCAAAGCGATTTTTTGAATAGAATAGCAAATTTCAGAGAAACAACCACGTGACTTCCGGTTCACAATTGCCGATACAAATGCAATCGGCCTATCACCCTCTAAGAATCTTTGGACCGATCTCAACAATCAAACAAAATGTCAAATGCGTGCGTTTTCTGTTGCAACCCAACTTTTAGAGGTTTGTCAATATGCTTAGCTGATAATCTTGTTATTTCGGATCGAACTCTCCTGATTTCGTTGCAACTTGTCCTATTCGGCGATTACCTTCATCGAAAAATCGCATATATAACCGCGCATATTGGTAATTATATTTGTGCGATTTCATACAGATATTGATGAACATGAAGTTAGTGAAGCTCAAGTATCAAAACGAAACGCAGTTTTTGAATTATCCAAATCTTAAGGTATTATAAATATAATGAAAAGAATGTTTGAAAATATGTGATACAGTGACAGATACTGATAGGTTACATTTTCGGCCCGTTCAGAAATCAAAGTAAGTACTTTGTGGGAAAACGTCCTCGAAAATAACATGTCATCTTTTTCGGGAACATGAGGAAGATTCGGTCCGGGTAGATTAATCCCAAAGAAAAGCAATAGAATGTAAGTTATCTCCGCCAACATGCATGGTATATGGAGATTTAATACCTGATGTCGGTTTTTAAACACCGAGCCGCAGGCGAGGTGTTTAAATGAGACATCCGAGTATTAAATCTCCATATAGCATAATTGTTGGCGGAGATAACGTTTCTGTTCCGTTTGAAACATAATAGAAACATAGAGGAAATAAATTTGTGGACGCGTTTCTCACGCTCCAAAATTAGTTGGACGAAATTCGCGAATAAATATTTAGTATTTACAAACGCAGAAGACAACAGATCGAGTTACATCCCTTGCGTCGTTAAGGAAACGAGTAAACAGTATTTTGTTTACATATCGTCTCCCGAGTTCCAATGTGTTCTATGTGTCTACTGGCACATAAAACACATTGGAACTCAGGGGACGATATTTGCTCTTATTTTATTTTTCTCAAATTGTTGCATTTACTTTTTCGACTATTTAATTTACAACGGCAAAATATGATAAAACTGTCGGAAATCTGATATATTTGTGACTATTTTCAGGTTTTTGGGTTCAATTTTTATCACTAGGCGAGCGGAAGCGAAAAGCTTTCATTTAAGCCATATACCACCGATGTGTCGCGTGCGCTTAAATCCTGGATGTTGGGTGTACCCTTTGCATTGGCTATTTGTCCAAGGCATTTTGACCAATCAAAGTACATAATTTATCGGGATATAGGGACAATTATACATATTTCAGTTAGATATTTTAGATACGCTACAATATTTTTATTTTCCTTCTAAAAATACTGTACAATGTATAATTATCTCTGCAGTAATACACGTTCGATGGGGGAGGGGTGAATGCGGCAAGCCATAAGGTCCCCGGTTAGAATCCTACCTGTGGCAACCGCGTTGAGTCCTTGGGCAAGACACTGCACCCTCATTGCCCATGTGGGGGCACGGTGGCATTGTGTGCTAAGGCGTACTGTACGTTG
Organism: Pictodentalium vernedei; assembly: GCA_031216915.1. NCBI lineage: Eukaryota > Metazoa > Mollusca > Scaphopoda > Dentaliida > Dentaliidae > Pictodentalium > Pictodentalium vernedei. The sequence goes on from CM062289.1 coordinate 54,525,420, forward strand.
ATGTGCACTTGTCTTCAACCAATGCTACCCCTGCTTGTGTGAAGTTAGAATGTTGGGGAGCCTGGCAGTTGCTCGCCGTTGCTCGGTGGTTCTCTCGTGGTAGTCCGGCATCCTCCACTTATAAAACTGTCCGACGCGAGGTGACCCTGGCTGTTAAAAGTGCCGTTAAACCCCAATATATAAATCTATTTTGATGTGTTCTATAACAGACTGTCATCGGTGAGAATTGCATCCAAACTGTCCTCCAGAAACTGACACAAACCGGTTGCTAATTTAACCCAAATCGTCCTCTGGCAATTTGACCCAAACCATACTCCAGAAAAGGGTCCTACTAAACACCGAGGTATTTCGAGGGACACCATGGTGAAAGGGAAAAAGGTAAGTCAGGGTTGTTTAACCCTTTACCTAACATGAAAAGCAGACGACACTTGCAAAAAAAATTCTTGAATAACTAATTTTTTTAATTTTTTGTCTCAAAAACATAGGTTATGACCCCTCGTTGGAACGAGCTCGACGAGCTCGTTCCAACGAGGGGTCATAACCTATGTTTTTGAGACAAAAAATTAAAATATTTTGAAAATTAATTGGGGATTTTTGAGAATAGCGCTGGCCGGTTTTGGCCGTTACGTTGGGTAAAGGGTTAAAAGGTTTAAATATATGTGCAGACATTCAATTCATTCCTTGAAGCAATATATGTGATATAACCGTTGATTTGTTCAAGTAAATGCAAGATATATAGACCCGAGTTGTTACCGAAAACTACCTCTCAGTATATAATATAGTAGATAGCTTAAGCCTTGGTAATTAATTGGCTACGTCAGTGTGTGGATGAAATGCTTAAGTGTGAACTGGGTATCACAAAATGGATGACTGCAATATTTGATAAAATTAAAACTCCCCTCAGATTTTATCCGAGCCTTGGGCCGGTCGAACTTTTCACTTCTGGCAGCTCTAATTTTTTTTATTATTTTTCTTTAATTTTATTATTTATTTATTTAGTTTGTTTTTGTTTATTGCTTTGCCATTGCTGGCTTCATGTTTTTATTAGGCTTTGGTGGCGTACTGTGATATGTATCCCTCGCTTGTGCCCGATACACCCAAAACTACAGCGTGTATTTAGTATAAAAACAGTACATGGAAAGCGGATTGTAACAAAATCACCTGTGGAGTTGAGTTATCACCCAAAGTATCACTTTCAAATTCTGCGTATATAGGCAAAACACACAAACAATGTTTCAGCCAAGGGGTCAAGGGACCTACGGGTTTAACCCAGAGATCCATTGGCTGGAACTTAGTTTCGTCTGTTGCAACGGCTCTAATTTAGTCTTGCTGTTTGGTTGACACTTTTCAAGGTTTTCACCCTCTTTAGGTGACCAGATTTTTGCAATTGACGCCGTTTGATGTATAGTCAAATGTCCGTCAGTCGAAGTTCGATTTTTTTTAGAATTGTCGAAAAGTTAAGTCAGTATCCTTTTATTGATCGGTCCCGTTGGTCAGCCGTCAGCGCTGACCATGTCTCTGATCTAATGGCATGTTTTTTTCATCTTTGGCGACTGAAAAATTACCACTTCCGAAAAATACTATTCCCGATGTCACGATATTGGTCCATTACAATTTTTCTGTCATAACAGACACAAGGACACAACACGGGTCGTCCGGGACGGGGATCGAACCCGGGACCTCTAGCAAAGAATCCAACAGTCTGCCACTGAGCCACCGCGCTTCCAAGTGTTGCTAACTTACATTCCCTGTAAATACCAATTACCAAGCTACCTACTAAATACCGAGGGAAAGAATTTTCAACGCACTCTATTAATTTTGCACCCATAATTTTCAAATATGGCATTTAAACATGCACATACTGCTTAAATCTATTTACATGATCAAGAAAACACCACCCTGTACGCGTTTCACGCATATTTTTATTCACCTTGGTATCCGTCGGTTTACCTCAGTGTTCAGTATGCTCGCCAGTAAAGGAGGGATTTTTTTTATAAAATAGCAAACATGGAACAGCATTTTTTAACAGGTAGTAACAAAATCATTTTCATGAAGAAGCACAGAATTTTATATTAGTTAATAGATGAAAAAACGCAGGGGTGATGTTTGCAAATCTTATTTTATTACTGGTACCAGATACTGGTAATGAAAATTGTCGTTTGTCATCAATATTTGATCACGTTTCTGAAAAAGCACATTATACAATCCCAGTGTTAGCTACTGGACATAAGCACACAATTTGATGTTAGTTTACCATGATCCAGGCACTTAGCCAGGATATCAAAGTTAGGGGGCAAAAGTAATATCTAGTGGAGGGAATAGATGCCCCATCCCCTTCCCGGGAAATAAATTGAAATCTAAGATGGAAAAATGCAATTTCCTTGACTCTGTGTCCATTTGTCTCCATAATGTATTGTCTCCATAATGTATTAGTTGTGAACAAGCATAAATATCTAGATATTAAAATGTCTTGCCTGATGTTCATTATATGAGTTAACAGAAGGGTCCTTGGGCAAGGCACTTAACCCCGATTGTCCACATTGGGGCACGATGACGCCGTGTACTAAGGCGTACTGCACGTCGATGGTACGCATGTCTTCAACCAATCTAACCCTGCCTGTGTTGCAGTGCGGAGTTACGATGTTGGGGAGCTGGCAGCTGCTCGTCGTTGCTCAATGGTTCTCTCCGGGTACTCCGGCTTCCTCCACCCGTAAAACTGTCACGGTCACGGTTAGCCATTGTGCATAAGTATGTGACCATAAACACCAATAAATAAATAATAAATAAATAATAACAGGAGAGGGGGAATGACTGAATTGTTTTTTTCTTTTTTTGGAGGAGGGGGGGGGGGTGACATGTGCCTCCCTCAGCTGCCATGCCTACGCCACTGCTATGAGCAGGGACTAGTTCTAAATGGGTAGGCGTGTTTACAAGTATTAATATTTTTTAACATCCGACAGCAAAGTAATATACATTTATGAACAATCACACAATGTACTATTAATTAAAATACTCTTGAATTTCTATTAAACATACATGAATGTTTATTTATTTTGTGGAATTTTTACACTGTGTATGAAGCTTATTTGGGCCTGTATGTTTGTTAAAATCTTGAAATCAGTGTACACTGGATTGCGTGGTATTCCTTTGAGTAATACAATGTATTCATTGTAATAATCTTCATGCATAAGGCCTCACAAAGTAGATCTTCTGTTTCTCAGGCCATTTTTTGTAAAATTGTGGGTGGGTTGTTTTTTATTTCATTTTTTATTTTTGTAATTATTTCTTTGCCATCAAAAGTTAATGTCCGTGGTTTGTTTTAGGCCTCATAATGAACAGAATAGCATGGGTGGTGGTGTATTTCATCCCTTGAGTGCAAAAAGGCTTTGCAATGCTAGAGCATTGCAAAGCCTTGTTGCTCTCAAGAGACAAATTTATCAGTTTTAATAGCATGGGTAAAATATCAGACATAAACTATTTAATTTTTATTTTTTAAGTTTGCATTGGTTATAAAAAGATAGTATGTGGCGGCCAAAAGGACCATGCGGGATGGCATGAGAAACAGATTTTATTTATTTAGGCCTAAATGTCTGTTAGTTGTCTTTCAAAACTAACTGTAACACTCGCAAAATAAGCTGACCTTTAGATAAAATTAACTAGCATTACCCATGGATTTCAACCCTGTATTATTATTTGAACCTATACTTTTATTTGATTTTGATGTATTTTCCACCCTGTACTTTTTATTTCCACCTGTTCCATTATTTGGAATACAAGAGTAAGAGCCTAGTCCTAATGGATGAGGTCCCTAATTACAATAATGGGTAATAATGAAAGTAATAAATACTGAGCAGTAAACGATGATTGACATCTAATTAATTATACTCAACTTATGTTTACACAAACACCAATCAAGAAAATAACTTCTACACGAAACAAAAACACTAAAACGTAAAAAAAAAAATGTTAAAAATTGATTCAAAAGTTATCCATCACGTTTTGGTGACAACTTTATAAAAAAAGGTTGAGTTTTTTCGATATTTCCACTGGCGGACGGTTTGGGTCCACAAGTTGTTTGTTCGGAACACAATGTAACGGCCAGTGTGGGTCAAATTGCAGAGGACGGTTTAGCCAGAGTATGATTTGGGCGTATTCAATCGGTGAGACATTCCATGTCATTGTTAACCCTCTGCGCACTGATGTCAAAATATCCAGATTTGAAGTAGCCATTTTTCCCATAATGCAACTGGGAATTTAACCAATTCAATCTTGTTTGACAGAGCTCATTGAGCTCTGTCAAACAAGATTGAATTGGTTAAATTTCTAGTTGCATTATGGGAAATATTTCCACCCTGAACTTTAGATATTTCGACAACAGTGTGCAGGGGGTTAAGGCGCAATTGAAAAACAAATGGGCAGACAAGCACTGTCAGTTAATTGTTACAGATTATTGGAACACAAACATAGCATATTCTCTGTGTTTTCTTCTTACCTCAGATCAGTAACAATAACATTGTAATCTTCAAAACAGTACAGTACCAGCTGAGAAATGTTGTGGAATCACCACTTGAAAACTTCTCAAGTGCATAGCTTTTACATTTGTTTTCGCTGTATAACCAAAAACTAACACGCCCCCCTCCCCACCCCCCCCCCCCCCAAAAAAATAATAATAATAATCAAAGTCATCATTCGAAAGGCTTGCATTCATAAAAGTTGATAATTAAAATACTAGGTTGAGAATATCATGTAAAAACATAGACAAATGTTCAAAACTCAGTTGGAAAAAAACATGGAAAACACCTACAAAATACATGCTAAAAACAGGCAAGTCCTTTTGAAAATAAATCGCTCGATGGCAGTTGCTGGCTCTCCTCAATCTATATTAAGGAGGCACAAGCCCATCCAGGCGGGCTGGTACCTACCATAATCATCAAAATCAGGCTATTGAGGTGGGCAACTACTTGCTTTACTCTACAAAATTTCAGTCGGGCTGTAAGGAGCTTGAGCAATGACCCTCCTCAGAAAGACAGGCTTGCTGAAAATAATTCTTTTGTCAGCTGACCAGATGTGAGTGAATGTCGTTTCGGTGGTGTTTTTTTTTGGTTCCAGTTGCATTAAGGTTTGTCTCACATTGCACAATGTTTTCCTGATTTGTAGTTATAAATCCTTTAAAAAAAACTTTAGAAAAAATTAAATAGAAAATTTAAAGAATTTTTTTTCTGCAAAGATTCAACCACTAAAGTGAAAAGATTCGGCCACGCTGGAGACCGACTATTCCCAGAAAAAAGTATGAAGGCCGAATCTTCCTGAGACTGAATCTTCATGAACCCCCTTTTTCAAAATAAATTGCCCATTACTTTTTAAGCACCATAAGCAAGGAAAAATACTTTGAAATTCCCAACTCTGAAATTCTATGAATTCCAAATAAATGTACACAAATTATACAGCAAAATGGCTGATGTGGTGTATAGAACCCCCAAAATGTGTGTGCAGCTCACAGAATCGGCAGCAGACATTAAAGTTTCCTGAAAGTCTGCTATCGGTCCCAAATTTGTACTAGAACTCATAATAAAATATTTCATGAGAACAACAAATATGGTTCAGGTTACCAGGTTCAATGCTAGGGATTCAAAATGCAGCAACAGGGTTGCACGGGGGGGGGGGGGGGGGGGGGAGGGGGGGTGAACGCCAACACTGTTAGCATTTTTCATTGAAGGGGCAAAGAGTTTGTTGTTGTCATGTGATACTCTGGGTTTTCCGCAATTTTTAACAGAATCAATTTCATAATTCTAGAAAAGTTCAGAATATGTCAAAATGCGAAGCCTTGACCCATAGTTCGTTAATTTTTGCCTGTTTTCAGATCGTTTGCGCGATAACTTGAACAAATAGCATTAGATTTGGTTAATACTGGTATTGAGACTTTCTCAACAATGTCTTCAATGAGTTCAGAAATTGGTTTGGTTCGACCATACTGAGCAGAGTTCTGGCCCTTAATTTGTTTTTTAGCCTGATTTCAGCCCGTTACATGTTGTGTGATAACTTCAACAAACGTCAATGGATTTCGTCAATATAAGGTATTTGAGACTTTCTTAACAATGTCTTGAATGAGTGCGAAAACTGGTATGGTTCGGCCATACTCTTGAGCGCCAAATAATCATAAATGTACGATAATTTTGAGGACTTTTTCCTCCCTGTACATGTATGATACTTATTCCGATCTGTATGATTATTAAATTCCCAATTATAATCAAGGGGCAAAATTCCACAAAGTAACACCAGCTATTCAATATTTAAAATAAGAAACATACCGGGCCTTTCAGGCCAATTTTCCACCCTGTACTATTATTCTGGTCTGTACTATTATTCTGGTCTGTACTATTATTCTGGTCTGTACTATTATTCTGGTCTGTACTATTATTCTGGCCTCTACTATTATTCTGGTCTGTACTATTATTCTGGTCTGTACTATTATTCTGGTCTGTACTATTATTCTGGTCTGTACTATTATTCTGGTCTGTACTATTATTCTGGTCTGTACTATTATTCTGGTCTGTACTATTATTCTGGTCTGTACTATTATTCTGGTCTGTACTATTATTCTGGTCTGTACTATTATTCTGGTCTGTACTATTATTCTGGTCTGTACTATTATTCTGGTCTGTACTATTATTCTGGTCTGTACTATTATTCTGGCCTGTACTATTATTCTGGTCTGTACTATTATTCTGGCCTCTACTATTATTCTGGTCTGTACTATTATTCTGGTCTGTACTATTATTCTGGCCTCTACTATTATTCTGGTCTGTACTATTATTCTGGCCTGTACTATTATTCTGGTCTGTACTATTATTCTGGTCTGTACTATTATTCTGGTCTGTACTATTATTCTGGCCTCTACTATTATTCTGGTCTGTACTATTATTCTGGCCTCTACTATTATTCTGGTCTGTACTATTATTCTGGCCTGTACTATTATTCTGGTCTGTACTATTATTCTGGTCTGTACTATTATTCTGGTCTGTACTATTATTCTGGTCTGTACTATTATTCTGGCCTGTACTATTATTCTGGTCTGTACTATTATTCTGGTCTGTACTATTATTCTGGTCTGTACTATTATTCTGGCCTCTACTATTATTCTGGTCTGTACTATTATTCTGGCCTTTACTATTATTCTGGTCTGTACTATTATTCTGGCCTGTACTATTATTCTGGTCTGTACTATTATTCTGGTCTGTACTATTATTCTGGTCTGTACTATTATTCTGGTCTGTACTATTATTCTGGTCTGTACTATTATTCTGGTCTGTACTATTATTCTGGTCTGTACTATTATTCTGGTCTGTACTATTATTCTGGTCTGTACTATTATTCTGGCCTCTACTATTATTCTGGTCTGTACTATTATTCTGGTCTGTACTATTATTCTGGCCTGTACTATTATTCTGGTCTGTACTATTATTCTGGTCTGTACTATTATTCTGGTCTGTACTATTATTCTGGTCTGTACTATTATTCTGGTCTGTACTATTATTCTGGCCTGTACTATTATTCTGGTCTGTACTATTATTCTGGTCTGTACTATTATTCTGGTCTGTACTATTATTCTGGTCTGTACTATTATTCTGGTCTGTACTATTATTCTGGCCTGTACTATTATTCTGGTCTGTACTATTATTCTGGTCTGTACTATTATTCTGGCCTGTACTATTATTCTGGTCTGTACTATTATTCTGGTCTGTACTATTATTCTGGTCTGTACTATTATTCTGGCCTGTACTATTATTCTGGTCTGTACTATTATTCTGGCCTCTACTATTATTCTGGTCTGTACTATTATTCTGGTCTGTACTATTATTCTGGCCTGTACTATTATTCTGGTCTGTACTATTATTTTGGCCTGTACTATTATTCTGGTCTGTACTATTATTCTGGTCTGTACTATTATTCTGGTCTGTACTATTATTCTGGTCTGTACTATTATTCTGGTCTGTACTATTATTCTGGTCTGTACTATTATTCTGGTCTGTACTATTATTCTGGCCTCTACTATTATTCTGGTCTGTACTATTATTCTGGTCTGTACTATTATTCTGGCCTGTACTATTATTCTGGTCTGTACTATTATTCTGGTCTGTACTATTATTCTGGCCTCTACTATTATTCTGGTCTGTACTATTATTCTGGTCTGTACTATTATTCTGGTCTGTACTATTATTCTGGTCTGTACTATTATTCTGGCCTCTACTATTATTCTGGTCTGTACTATTATTCTGGTCTGTACTATTATTCTGGTCTGTACTATTATTCTGGCCTGTACTATTATTCTGGTCTGTACTATTATTCTGGTCTGTACTATTATTCTGGTCTGTACTATTATTCTGGCCTGTACTATTATTCTCGTCTGTACTATTATTCTGGTCTGTACTATTATTCTGGTCTGTACTATTATTCTGGTCTGTACTATTATTCTGGTCTGTACTATTATTCTGGCCTGTACTATTATTCTGGTCTGTACTATTATTCTGGTCTGTACTATTATTCTGGTCTGTACTATTATTCTGGTCTGTACTAGTATTTGGAACCTAAGAGTACTGAGCAGAGTTATAGCCCTCAATTTAGTTATTTTTTTCCTGTTTTCTGCTCGTTAGCGCGGTGACTTGCACAACATTTTATATTAATGGATTTGGTCAATATTTAGTACAGTACGTGGAGAGTGGATTGTAACTAAATCACCTGCGGAGTGGAGTTATCACCCAAACTGTAACTTTCGTATTTTGTATATATCGACTAAAAACAAGCAGTGCTTCGGCCAATAGACCTCCGGGTTTAACCCGGAGGTCCATTGGCTGAAACTTTGGTTGTGCTTGTTATGCTTTGCCAGAAATTTGCAATTATATTTGCAATTATTGCTTGGGTGGAATCTCCACTCTGCCGGTGAATTAGTGATAATACACTTTCCACGTACTGTATGTAAGACTTTCCTAATAACGTCTTGAAAGAGTTTGAAAACTGATACGTTTTAGCCATTCTGAGTGGAGTTATGGCCCTCAATTGGTTGGTTTTTGCCTGTTGTCTACTCGAGAGCGTGACAACCTGGACAAATATCAATGGATTTGATCAATATATGGTGTGTAAGACTTTAACAATGTCTTGGAGGAGTTCAAAAACTGGTATAGTACTAGTACGGCCATACTGAGCTGAGTTATGGCCCTCAGTTAGTTAATTGTTGTCTGTTTTCAGCTTGTCATCACTATATCTTTAACAAATATCAATGGATTTGACTTTTAGCTCAACTCGACAAAGTCAAGCTGAGCTATTGCCGTCACTTCTCGTCCGTTGGTGTACGCTGGCAACGTTCTTTGAACTCAGTTTAGTCAGACCTCGATGTTTTCCTTTGACACATCCTACAGGGCACATTTATGATCGGATTGCTTTGAAACCTGGTAGGCTTGTTTGAGGTGATCTCTAGATGGGAGCTATCGATTTCTTTCATTTCCGTCAAAAAATGCTGCCGCCGGCAACGACCTTTGAAATTAGTTTAGTCAGACATCAATATATTGCTTTGGCACGCCATACAGGGCACATTTATGATCAGATCGCTTTGAAACATGGTGTGCTTGTTTTGTGGTTACCTCCAGATGGGAGCTATCGATTTTTTCAATTTCCGTCAAAAAATGTTGCCGCTGGCAACGACCATCGATGAACTTTTTTGACTAGATCGCTTTGAAACTTGGTGTGCTTGTTTGGGGTGATTTCTAAATGGGAGCTATCGAATTTCTTCCTTTTCCGTCAAAGCTGTTGAAGCTAGCAACGACCTTTGAAGTTAGTTTAGTCAGACCTCAATATTTCCCTTTGGCACACCCTATAGGAAACATTTATGATCGGATTGCATTGAAACCTGGTATGCTTGTTTGGGGTGACTTCTAGATGAGAGCTATTGATTTTCAGCCATTTCCGTCATTGAATATTGCCGGTGGCAATGACATTTGAACTTAGTTTAGTCAGGCATCTATATATTCCTTTAGCTTGCCCTACAGAGCACTTTTATGATCAGATCGCTTTGAAACTTGGTATGCGTGTTTGGGATACCTCTAGGTGGGAACTATTGATTTTCCTCGATTTCCGTCAAAAAATGTTGTCGCTGGCAACAGCCTTCGATGAACTTGATGAATATTTCCCTTTGACACACCCTGCAATTCGCATTTATGGTCGGATCACTTTGAAACTTGGTGTGCTTGTTTGGGGTGACCTCTAGATGGGAGCTATCGATTTTCTTCCATTTCTATAAAAAAAGTATGCAGCTGACAATAATCTTTGAACTGAGTTTAGTCAGACCTCCATATTTCCCCTTGGCACACCCTACAGGAAACATTTATGACTGGACTGCATTGAAACCTGGTATGCTTGTTTGGGGTGACCTCCAGATGGGAGCTATCGATTTTCTTCCAATTCCGTTAAACAATGTTGCCGTTGGCAATGACCTTTGAATTTAGTCTAGTTAGGCTTTGATATTTCCATTTCGCACAACCTACAGCGCACATTTATGACCAGATTGCTTTGAAACGTGGTATGCTTGTTTAGAGTGACCTCTAGATGGGAGATATCTTATCGCTATTGCACTCTCTGCAGGATATATTTATGAATTTCCAGAAAAAAAGAAAAAAAAACAAAACATTGCCACAAGCAATGACCTTCAAACTCAGTGCATTTGAGCATTAACATCTTTCTGTGGCATGCCTCAGAGGGCGCAATCATTATCAGGTTGTTTTGAAACTTTGTATGCTTATTATGACGAAGATAGGAGCTATCGATTTTCTTTTCATTTCCATCAAACACTGTTGCTGTTAGCAACAATCTTTGAATTTATTGCATTTGTGCATCAAAATTCTTCTTTAACATGGCTAAAGGCAAATGTCTCGTAGGATTGTTTTTGAACTTAGTGTGCTCATTAGGCGAGACCTCTAGATAAGAGCTATTGGTTAGCATTCATTTCTGTGAAAAACAGTTGCCGTTTACAATAACCTCTGAACTTAGTTCATTTGTGTATCAACATTCTTCCTTTAGCCAGCCTAACAGTATTACATTTAAAAACGCATGGATTGCTCTGACGTTGTGCACACACAATGCTGTTATATTGAAGTTTCACCAAATAACATTAGAACCAATGATCTTCAATTTTTGCCATTTCACTTATAACTAACCAAATTCAAGTTTGTCAGGTTAAGCTACAGTGCCATTGACACTTTCATCTTTTGATGACAAGCCTTACAGGCACGAACAAACTCTAGCCCGGTCCTCGCATCAACGATGTGTAATCGTTGGGGTTTTTTTTATAAGTGGAGCAATTTCAGTCCCACCTTGTAGATTTTCAGCATTCTGTTTTATTATCATTAAATCTTGTAGTGCGAAGATTTTGCTTGAGATCATGCCACAACTTAACATTTTACCCCTTCCTGCAAAATCTAAGACTAACTTTGCCATAAATTGAGTTATTAAGACCATAGGGGGAGGGATGAAGAATTTTAGTATGGGAAATCTGTACATCATTGTTACGATGGGCAGATTGATTCAAGTATGTTCAAATCAATTCCACCAGTTAATATTTGGGCTTTCTATTGGGGCCCAAATTTAAACTTAGTGCAATATAGGGAATAATCTTTAAAAATCTTCTTCAGATCCACCTATCTTAATAATTAAGTGACACGAACGCCAGAGTTATGAATGATTTCATGACTTCATTCCTCTGTAGTATTGAACCACTTTGTCAGGTGAGTGATTAAGGCCTCTTGGGGTCTCTTGTTATCTCTTATCAGGTCCCTTAACTGAAGGTCAGGGTGAGGTATTGTGATAACTTTTTGTCCGTTGCCTTTCGTTGTGTTTGAATTTTCTCCAAAACCAATTCAAGTAAATGTTTGTGTGATTGATGGTCTTAAAGGGGCATTGCGTTTTTGTTCAAATCAATGTGCTGCCCTGATGGGGAGGGGAAGGGGGAAAATGCGCCAAATTGATTTTTAAATCTTCTCTTGAACTAGTAGGTACAATGACTTGATATTTGGTATGGCGCTTCCTTTTGAGGTGTATAATCAAGTGTGTTCAAACAAAGTTTGTGGGGGCAATAGGTGCCTTTGTAATGGGAGGGGCAAGATTTTTGGCCCAGCCCAAAATTTGTTTTCTGAACGGTTGGTCCGATTTGAACCAAATTTGGTATGTGGTATTATTGTGTCATAAGTACATGACTCATGCAAAAAAAATTCCGGTATCCACGTGGCAACTCCAGGAGCTAAAAATATAAATATTTCCAAACACCCATATTTCCCAAACCTGAGGCAGATAGAGAACTGTTATTTGGTAAGACGTATCCTTAGGACCAGTAGAATGGAATGGTAACAAACAAATTGCCATCGGTTGTGAGAGGGTGTTCTGTAGGAGGCATCGTCAGTATATTTGCAAAAATTAAAAAAGAAAAATTCTTCACAACCAGTGATCAGAATCTTTTAATGTTTGGTATACAGCATTCATATGAGGGGATGGGAGGTGCATTTCAATACATTGGGGCCCTGTTAATTGAGTAGACTTTATGCCAGTGAAAATTATTCAGTTATCAGGAGTATTCTATTAACAGAGATTGTGTCACTTTCCTGTATTCTAGAAATAAATTTAACATTCATTCTATTATATCTAGTTTGATAGAACTCCATGAGCTCTGTCAAACTAGATATAATAGATTAAATACCTGTATTGGATGCACTGGTGCCAAATAGGTCAATAAACAAGGAGAAATTGGTGATTGTCAGGGTAAATTCTCGATAATTTAGATTTTTTTAATTCAATTAACAGGAGTTTACTCTATAATCTATATTCAAACTTCAAAGTCACGTAAAACGTCAAAATCGCGTTATATCGAAAAATAAAAAAAAATGGTATTTCCCAATTTTAAAAATCCGACGCATTTTAATTTTTGAACATATCGCCTTCTATGACATCACTGCAAACTTCGGACATAACGGTTGGGAATTTCCTAGGACGACACGATATTTTTCATATGTTTTTTTCTATTTCGTAGCCATTATATTCCCAAACGTTTGAAAGGCTGAGGCTCAAAATGAGGTTGAAAATAAAATGGAAAGAAAACAAATATAAAATTGGCATCGTCGGCATCTCGTATCTTAAACTAAAATAAAAAAACAAGGTTCACAACTGCATATGACCAGAAACAGGTGTGGTAAGTTTTATAACTGTCTCTTATATAAAGAGGGCGCAATTGGACTCAAGAAGATGGGGCTTTTAATGAAGAATGTGGAAAATAGGCTAAACTTCAAAGTGGCATAAAACGTCAAAATGGCAATACATCGAAAAACAGAAAAGAAATGCTATTCCCAATTTTTCTTAGCTCCACAATATGCTAATTCTTTTTTTTTAAAATCCGACGCATTTTAAATTTTGAACATATGACCTTCTATGACATCACTGCAAACTTCGGCCATAACGGTTGAGAATTTCCTAGGACGGCACGACATTTTTCATATGTTTTTTTTTCTGTTTCATAGATATTATATTCCCAAACTTTTGAAAGGCTGAGGCTCAAAATGAGGTTGAAAATAAAACGCATAGAAAAAAAAATATAAAACTGGCATCGTTGGCATCTGGTATCTCAAACGAAAATAAAAAAACAAGGTTCACAACTGCACATGACAAGAAACAGGTGTGATAAGTTTTATAACTGTCTCTCAAATAAATAGGGTGCAGTTGGATTCAAGATGGTAGGGCTATTAATGACGATTGCAGAAAATATGTTAAACTTCAGTCAAGTAAACACGTAAAATGGTGTCACATCGAAAAATAAGTATGTCCTATTTTTTTTTAGCTTTTCGACATACTAAAATGTTCAAAAAATGCGACGCATTTCAATTTGTTTCAATTTTTTAACCTGTGACCCTCTATGACATCACCGCAGAGCTCGGCCATAATTGCTGGGAATTTCTTTGGATGGCACGACATTTTTTATATTTTTTATGTGGAGATTACATTCCCAAAATTTAAAAAGGCTAAGGCGCAAAATGAAGTTAAAAATAAAAGGTATAGAAAAATACATAAACTTTGCATCGCTAGTATAGGTTGTCTCAAATTGACATAAAAGAACAAAGGTTCACAACTGCACATGGACAAAATAGGTGTGGTAAGTTTCATAACTGTCTATCAAATAGGGCTTTTAATGAAGAATGTGGAAAATAGGCTAAACTTCAAAGTGACGTGAAACATCAAAATCGCGTTACATCGAAAAACACAAAAAATGCTATTTCCCAGTTTAAATTTTGAACATATCGCCTTCTATGGCATCACTGCAAACTTCGGCCGTAACGGTTGCGAATTGCCCAGGACGACACGACATTTTTCATATGTTTTTTTTCTGTTTCGTAGATATTATATTCCCAGCCTTTTGAAAGGCTGAGGCTCAAAATGAGGTTGAAAATAAAACGTATAGAAAAAGAATATAAAATTGACATCGTTGGCATCTGGTATCTCAAACTAAAATGAAAAAAACAAGGTTCACAACTACACATGGCCAGAAACAGGTGTGGTAAGTTTCATAACTATCTCCTATGTAAATAGGGCGCAAATGGACTCAAGAAGGTAGGGCTATTAATGAAGAATGTGGAAAATAGGCTAAACTTCAAAGTGATGTAAAACGTCAACATGGCATTACATCGAAAAACAAAAAAAAAAAAAAAAAGAAATGCTATTCGCAATTTTTCTTAGCTCCACAATATGCTAATTTTTTTTTTTAAAAATCCGACGCTTTTTAAATTTTGAACAGATGACCTTCTACGACATCACTGCAATGTTCGGCCATAACGGTTGGGAATTTCCTAGGACGGCACGACATTTTTCATATGTTTTTCTTTTCTTTTTTGTGGAGGTTATATTCCCAAACTTTTGAAAGGCTGAAGCTCAAATGAGGTTGAAAATATAACTTATAGAAAAAAAAGTAAAATTGGCATTGTTGGCATCAGATATCTCAAATTAAAATAAAAAACAAGGTTTACAACTGCACATGACCAGAAACAGGTGTGTTAAGTTTCATTACTGTCTCCTATATAAATAGGGCGTAACTGGACTCAAAAAGGTCTGGCTTTTAATGAAGAATGCAGAGAATAACGTCCCTTGAGTTCCAATGTGTTCCATGTGCCTACTGGCACATAGAACACATTGGAACTCAGTGGGCGATATGTTAACCTTCACAGTCACGAAAACACGTAAAAATGGCGTTAATTCGAAAAATAAAAAAGCTATCTTTCAATCAAACGTTTTTTTAGCTCTACAACATATTAAATTTCAATAAAAAAATCCGGCATATTTTAATTTTTGAATCTTTGACCCTCTATGGCGTCACCCAAAGTACGATCATAACGGCTGGGAATTTCCTAGGACGGCATTACATTTTTAGATATGTTTATTGTGGAGATTATATTCCAAACATTTCAAAGCTAGGGCTTAAAATGAGGTTGAAAATATAAGGTATAGAAAAAAAGAGTAAAAATGGCATCGCTTGCATCGGTTATTCTCATATTGAAATGAAAATGACAAAGGTGCACATTTGTACATAACCAGAAATATTTGTGGGAAGTGTCATAACTGTATCCTATATAAATAAGGCGCAAATGGACACACAAAGGGGTTTTTAGTGTAAATGTCGATTTATTTATTTACATTTATTAAGATTTACCGACACTTTAATAGCCAAGGTCATATCGCGTCTGTGACAGTTTTACGGGTGGAGGAAGCGGAAGTACCCGGAGAGAACCACCGTGCATCGATGAGCAGCTGCCAGCTCCCCAACATCGTAACTCCGCACTGAAGCACAGGCAGGGTTAGATTGGTTGAAGACTTGGGCACCATCGTACGCGGCGTTATCGCGCCCCCATGCGGACAATCGAGGTTAAGCGCCTTTGTAAGAAAAAGTGGAATTTTACAATAAGGGACACACACACGGTGTGTGCACAGTGGCCTATATCTATGTATGTATATTATATATATATGTAGGTATGGGTCTGTGTGTACATATCGAGTGTGTGTTTGCCCGCTTCAGTATTGAAAGTGCTAAAATACTCTGAGGTGGCCTTAAATTGTTACATTGATCATTAACTGATAGCGTTATGGATCAGTGGTTCTTACTTCATTGACCACTATTGTGAGAGACATGTAGTTTCTCGTGCTCGGCGGTGTTGACTTCGCACGAAATAATTGCGTCTGCAATATTATATTATTCTGAATCGGAGTCTAGTGGATCAGAACCGTGTGGAGCTTCCTATAGGTGAGTCGAATATTTATTTCTCCGTAGTTGTACCCTGCCGGGGCCGGTCATATTTTATGTAATTTACCGATCCTCGCCGTAAGCCGAAATATGTTATAAAAGGCTATATTAAATTGGTTCTAGGATTATTCACGATTGATCCAGGGCATCTTATTGCTGTTGCGATAGGATGCTATGGCCTAATCGTGATCTTTCGGCTTGGGGCGAGTTTCGGTGGCCCGATGGATTGTACCCCCCCCCCCCCCTCTCCTTTTATGGCATTAGCTTGAATGTACAGACGTGAATACTGAGAAAACGCTACCCTCAGTGAATATTTAGCAATATTTAGGAGGGTAGGTGGGTCACAAATAATGAAGTAACCCTTCTGCTGGGTGACATGTGAAAGTAAATATTTGGTATTGCCGTATCTTGGACTCCCCTTCTTTAGTTAAGGGTAGTAGTCATGTAGTCTGGTGTGCATATTTTAAGGCGACATAAGTGCCAGATTGTAGGGTTTTTCCCCCTCTTTAGTAGGGGACGTAACTATTTTATGAGGAATTATGATTTCACCTTGAAGGGTGAATGAAATGAGTTGGTCTGTACAACTTGAATGTAAATCTGAATGTACTGCTGAATTGTGGGAGGGTAGAGACGATTTGGGGATTTGTGAATAAATTTGCTAATAATTTAGTGGAATTGGTTTTTTTTTTTGTATTTTTAATTCCTATTCTGTTTCAGAGTCCTAGTCCTAACATATATCTTAACACAAAACACGGTTTAAGGGTGGATTGGAATCATAGGAAGATGTTTGTTCCTTGGTTGACTGTTGTGGCGAGGTTCTCGGTAAGGGCTCACTTATTGTAAGTGAGTCCGGCCCGAGAACAGCGGCACAGCACGGGTGCCAGGGTAGTCTGGAATAATTTTGTAGAGGTTCTAGGTGATTGATTACGCTAACTAATTTTCGGTTTGAAATTGCGAACTTGTAACTAACCCCTCGACAACAAATCTGTGCTATGGCTAGACCTTGTTTGGCTTTGTGGCGTGGCTCTCGGCCGGAACTCACTTCATGTAAGTGAGTTCGGGGCCGAGAGACTCGACACAAAGTGAGAGCAGGGCGGGGTGGGTCGAGTTTCGCTACAGATTTTTGGCGTCGCCGACAGGATAATTTTTGTATTCGACAGGATAGTTTTTGTATTCGACAGGATAATTTTTGTATTCGACAGGATAATTTTTGTATTCGACAAGATAATTTTTTATTTTCAACAGAATATAATTTTAACCGATTAAATTTGGTTTGGCAGAGTAAATTTGAACCAACGTTTTGGATTGAAGGGTTGTGTGATTGAATCCGAGATATTTATATCCTAGTGACCATAATTTGTTAGGAATGTTGTAGGACTAAAATTGGACTCCTTGTTGTGAATTAATGTAATTGTTGGGGGTGTGGTCCTTACATATATATAAAATGGCTAGTGGAATTAGTAAAGAGCTAGGTGATTATATGTATGCCTCGGAGGCCTTGACCGCTGATATGACCTCCAAAGGTGCTAGATCGAAGAAATTACGTAATATTCCTCCTACTCCTGATCCTACCCCTGATGGGAAGTTTAATAAGGTTGATGAAGTTATGTTGAAATGTCAACAGTTGAGTGACGAATTGCAGAATTCTATTGTTGAGTTAGGTGACCAAACGGAGGATTACGCTGCAATCTTTGATACACCTGGGACGGTTTCGACAGGGGCCTCTGTGCGTCGAACTTCTGCAGGGCGTGCGGTTGATATGATGGGATTGCCCAGGGTGGTTCAACCTAAGAAAATTCCTGGGGAGAATCCGAAAAAATCGAGTTTGCCTAGACATCAGCATGGGGCAAGAGTTATACAGTCTGACGATAGGCATGGTGAGCAAGCTTATCCACGTAAACCGATTGTTACGCCCGATACGTTTAATGGAACCACCAGTGTAGCTGATTGGTTATCCCATTTTGAGAAATGTGTTGGGATTAACCAGTGGTCTGAAGACCGGGCTCGTCAATTTTTAGTGGTATCTTTAAGGGGCGCTGCCTTGCAGTTTTATGAAGATTTGGACCCGGAAATCAAATCCAATTCTCATAGAGTTATGCAGAGTTTGCGCGATCGTTTTGATCCATTTAAGGGGACTGCAATATATAGGGCCCAATTAAGGTCTAGACGTAGGTCACAGCGAGAGACTTTGCCTGAGTTAGCGGGAAGTATTAGACGCTTGGTGAGAAAGGCGTATCCAGGGGTTCCCCTCGATGTTAGGGATGACTTGAGTAAGGATAGTTTTATTTCCGCGTTGACGGACAATGAAGTTAGGATGCAAGTGTTGAGGGCTAAGCCTGAAACCCTTGATGCGGCCGTGCGTGCTGCTTTAGATGAGGAGTCGTACAAGAAGGTAGAGGTACCTTCTTCAGTTGGTGTAGTTGGGGAATCGGAAATTTCTAGTGAAATTGGTTCATTAACCCAGGCGGTCGAAAGTTTGCAGGAACAATGGAAAGAAATGCAGGTTGAGCAAAATAAATTGCGAGAAGAACTTTTCAGGCAGGATCGTGGTCAGGATAGGGATAGTTTTTATAGAGGTCGTTTGGGCCGAGGTGGTTATGGAAATGGTAGAGGTAGGAATAGAGGTAGAGGTAAAGGTGACTGGTCCCATAGGTCCAATTTAGATAACAATCAGGATTTAAACGGGTAAAGACTGAGGCAGGGGTCGAACCTCAGTCTGTGATAGAAAGGACCCTCCCATCAGAGAGTATCGGTCATAGTTATCTGACTCTTGAATGAAAATGTTAAGTTCCTACTGGATACTGGTTCAGCGGTAAGCTTAATCAGTACCAGAGTGTTGCATGAAACTTTAGGTATTGAGCAGTCTCGAGTTAGAGAGGCTCCTCGTAGTGTTTTGGGGGCGAATGGGCAGCCCCTTGATTTAAAGGGGTTGGTGGATTTGCCTGTAACTGTTGGTAAGTATCAATATGTTCAAACATTTTACGTGGTTAATCTGTCCTTTGATGCAATTCTGGGAATTGACTTTATGAATAAAACTAATTCAGTGATTTCTTTGCCGGACAAAACTGTTATGATCCAAGGGGTTAAATTTTCCCTTGAGTTTTTGAAAGAAAATGATAAAATTCACGTATTATTGATTGAGGGATTGACAGTACCTCCCTTTTCTGAAGTTATAGTGCAGGGCCGAGTTGACGGTCCACCGGTTGGACAGAGCCTGTGTGAACCCGACCCAGGGTTCATGAAAGGTCATCACGGATTAATGTTGGGACGAAGTGTTGTTGATGTTAGTCAGCCGGAAGTTCCTGTTAGGCTGATAAATGTTTCTCAGACCCCTCAAAAGTTAAAAGGTGGTGAGTCTGTGGCTGTTCTTGAGAATGTTGACATTTTAGGTGAACAAATTAAGGAGGCTTCCCCTTCGGATGATGGGAAGTTCTCTTTGTTACAAACCTATGACAGAGCGGTTTTGACTGGAAATCAAGCGGAACAGGTCAATGATTTTTTAGAGAAGAACCGCGACGTATTTATACAGTTCGAAGGTGATTTGGGCCGCACTGATCTCATTCGGCATGATATTTGTACGGGTGACCATCTTCCTATTAAACAGCGGGCATATCGGCTCCCTTTTCACAAAAGGCGCGAGGTTGAGCAGCAGATAGATGTTATGCTTAAGCAAGGGGTAATTCAACCTTCCTCTAGTCCTTGGGCGGCTCCTATAGTTTTAGTTAAAAAGAAAGACAATAGTTTTCGTTTCTGCGTGGACTACCGTAAATTAAATGCCATTACAAAAAAAGATGCCTATCCTTTGCCCCGTATAGATGAGAGTTTAGAGGGTATGGCGGGGGCACAGTGGTTTTCCACTCTAGATTTGGCTTCTGGATACTGGCAAATGGAGCTAACTCCTGATGCCCGGGAGAAAACGGCTTTTACTACTGGCGTTGGGCTCTATCAATTCACGGTCCTCCCTTTTGGGCTCTGTGGCGCTCCTGGGTCCTTCGAGAGGCTCATGGAGCTAGTTCTCAAAGGGCTACACTGGAAGACTTGTCTCATATATCTTGATGACGTCATCATATATGCGCGGTCTTTCCAGGAGCATATTGAACGATTACAAGAGGTTTTTACTAGAATAAGGTCTGCAGGATTAAAATTGAAACCTTCTAAGTGTGCCTTGTTTAGACGTCAGGTTTCATATTTAGGTCACATTGTTTCCGCGTCGGGTGTGTCAGCTGACCCGGAGAAAATTGCGCGCGTAAAAGATTGGCCTGTTCCGACTTGCTTGAAAGATCTTCGAAGTTTTATCGGGTTATCCGCGTATTATCGAAAATATGTCTCACACTTTTCTACTTTGGCTAGTCCTTTGACCAAATTGACTCGTAAGAATGAAAAATTTGTTTGGGGCGAGGCCCAACAGGAGGCTTTTGAGATATTAAAAGACAAATTGTGTCAAAGTCCAATTTTGGCTTACCCAAATTTTGAGCACGAATTTATTCTTGACACGGATGCGAGTGATTTTGCCTCTGGTTCGGTTTTGTCACAGATTATAGAAGGCAAGGAGCAAGTAATAGCTTATTTCAGTAAAACTCATTCCCAACAAGAGAGAAATTATAGTGTTACTAGGAAGGAGTTACTGGCAGTAATTAAAAGTGTTAAACACTTTAGACATTTCCTCATTGGCAAGCATTTTACGCTGCGAACCGACCATGGGTCCCTGCAGTGGTTGTTTAATTTTAAGGAACCGGTTGGGCAGGTGGCGCGTTGGCTGGAATATCTCAGTGGGTTCGATTTTATGACGGTTCATCGTCACGGTGAACAACATAGGAACGCAGATGCGCTGAGTAGGATTCCTTCCTGTAACAAACATGATATTAACACTGTTGAGTTTGAGTCTGCAATTCAATTGACTAAGGAAAGTCAGGGGGCTGATCCCCTTATTAAAAAATTTCTCGAAATGAAGAAAACGGGCGAGAAACCTGGACTTGAGAAATTAAAAGGAGAATCCCCGGAGCTTCAGAGGTATGTGAGTCAGTGGGAACAATTTTTAGTGGAAAATGACATTCTTCTTCGAGAGTGGACACAAATAGGGTCCCCCAGCAAATTTTTGTGGGTGGTCCCAAAAGACTTAAGAAGTCAGGTATGTAAGGAGCATCATGACTCTTTAGTGGGTGCACATTTGGGCGTTCATAAGACATATTCTAAAATTCGAGAGCGTTTCTTTTGGATAGGTTTGCGTCGGGATGTAGAACTCTGGGTTCAGTCTTGTCCGAATTGTCAGTGTCGTAAGCCACCGGGCAAGACCAGTCGAGCTCCTATGGTAACAGATAAAGTTTCGGAGCCTATGGAACGAATTGCTTTGGATATTTTGGGGCCATTACCTGAATCCGTTCAGGGTAATATTTACATTTTAGTTATATCAGATTATTTCTCCAAATGGACGGAGGCTTTTGCTATCCCCAATCAAAGGGCAAGTACAGTAGCCGATGTGGTAATTCGAGAGTGGATTAGTCGGTACGGAATGCCGAAATTTATTCATTCAGACCAGGGGTCAAATTTTGAATCTGATTTGTTTCAGGAAGTTTGCCGCTATTTTGAAATTAAAAAGACTCGTACCTCTCCCTATATGCCCCAAAGTGATGGCCAAGTTGAGAGGTTTAATAGAACTTTGGCGGCTATGTTAGCTTGCTTTGTAGAGGATAATCATGGCGACTGGGAATACTATCTTCCATTCGCCATGATGGCCTATAGAAGTGCCAAACATGAGACGACTGGGTTTACTCCCTTTAGTGTCATGTTTGGTAGAGAAATTACTTTACCTACAGAGTTAATCGCTGGTAAGATTCCTGATAGGGATTGGGCTCCCTCTCAATATGTTAGCGATTTGGAAAGTCGTCTAGCCCAAATATTTCAATTGGTCTCGTTGAAATGTGAATCCGAGATTAAGAGAAGAAAGAAAATATATGACAAGCGAGTTTTCGGCAAACCTTTTACCGTTGGGGATAGGGTCTGGCTTTGTTTACTTAGAGTAAATAAAGGTCAGACCTCAAAATATGCAAAATTTTGGGTTGGTCCCTACATCATAAAAAGCAAACTCTCGGACGCAAATTACCTTGTGGTTCGCGTCGGAGGAGGTAAACCCCAGGTTGTACATTTCAACCGGTTGAAGAAGTGTTTTTCACGTAATTTAAATTTGGGTGCCCCCATTGCTCCCACACCTGATAGTCCTATCGAGAGTAATGTTGACCGGCCCTCGGTGGGAGATCCTGAGGGGAGAGAGACGTTCGACGGGGAAGCTCCGACTAGTAGGCGTGGTCGTACCCTCCGGCGACCACGTCGACTAGGTTCTCAAGACTTTGTTTTTTATTAAGTATTTTTTTTTCTTTCTCTCTGCCTGACACCACACTTGGTATTTGAGTTAAGTGGCAGTTCTCGGGGGCCTGAATATATATATATTTTGTTGAGCGCAATAAAATGTAAAAATTTGATATTATATTTAGCGCTTATGTATTGGCCTCCGAGGTGGTGCTGCCTTTGAAGTGTATTTAGTGTGGAACCAAATTTTCATGTAGATAATGGATAGATGAGCATTATTGGCTTGTCCATAATACGAGCTTTGTTGCATTATTTTAAATTGCGTCATTTCCCTGGTGTGGGGAGTTGCCGTATTGTATTGGTTCCGAGAAATTGGGGTTTTTTTTATTGGCTGTTGGAAATGGCAAATACAAGTGTGGTCGTCAAATTTCTATACCTGTTAAGATTTTTCTTAAACCCGCTGACCGGTTTGTTTTTTTATTTCGGTACGCAGGAGGGTTGGGATGTTAATAATTGGGGGGTTTTCTTGCGCGTGTGTATGGAGGGCGGTGAGAGTTATATGTTAGGGTATGATTCGGACTATAAGAGTTATGGAAGTTAAGGCACCGGTGCCAAGTATAATTGGATTTTTTTTTTTTTTTTTTTTTTTTCGCGAGAGATGTGTCCGTGGTAGAAAATAAATCAATTGACGGGTCAGCTTGGTTGGAGAAATTATCTTTCGGGAAATATTGAAATGGTTGTCCTTTTTAGTTGCTGGGTCCTCATCTTATCTATGTAGAATTATTGTATGAACAAAGATACTGTTCTGTTTGTAAATTTTCTTCTTGTAGCATTATGGCTTTAATAATGGGCCATTCCTTTATAAGAAGACTTGCAGCATGGTCAGGGGAAATACCTGGACGTCTGAGTTCGCTGGAAGCATATGGTGTTCCTGGTGCAACTATCCAACAACTTGAATGGATTTGTGTGGAGAGTGCAGAGACCGTACTTGTGCAGGTTGGCGAAAATGACATTGACTGTGATACTTTTTGTTTTTCACATTTTAAACTTTCTGTCGAAAGACTTTTAGAGAATTTGTTACGCCAAGGCGTTAAAAAAATTATCATTCTAGGACTGTTTCCTCGTGTGAAGACCAGAGTGTCTGGTATTGTGTACGAACTCCGTAGGGTGGCTGTCACCCAGTTTTACGAAACACTTAGAAGGTCTAATGTATTTTATAAAGCCTTATTTAAGGTGTCACGTTTACATTTTGCACGAGATGGTGTGCATTTGAATAACCTGGGTCAATGTCAATACCTAAAATACCTTGCTTTGGTCTTGGAGGAGCAGTGCTCCGTTGAATAAAGGTTCTACAAATAATCTTACCAATTTCCCGGGGAAATTGTGTGAAAGCTGAATGCTTTAGAATAAATGACATAAAAAGAATTGTATGTGCCTGATAAAGGTCATTACATCCAGAAAGTGAGATGAGTTCCTTGAGAACTTTCAGTTGTAATAGAAAAGATTTAATATTCCTTTGTTTTGGAAAGATAACCTTGAACTAAACTGGGTTCTAGATGGGACCATTATAAATATTGTCATCGTTTTATGCTTGAATGAGCTCAATCTGACGCTTACATCTCCTGTTGCATGACCTCGTCGGCTTCAGGCAGTGCAGACCCTGTACGTGGGTCAGTGCTGGTCGGGGACTCATTTCGGCCTAAAGCTATGACTGATTTCCTAAACGGAACCCCAGTTGGATGGATTTAAGGTGAATTATTTAAATAGTGATTTATTAATTTTTTTAAAACGAAAATACATAGAAATTATGAAGAAAAATTTATGTGTTTTATGAGGAACCAGCGACTACTTTTATTCAGCCAACAACTATTTCAATTCAACTAGCAATTATCTGGCTATTTTTTTTTTTTAAATGGCCAGTATGACAAAATCTACTACCTTTGTTTGCGGAGGGGTGTATATATCTTTCCCCTTTTCCTTTTTCCTCTCCTATCTTTTTCAACAGGGACGTTGAATCTCGGGGTGGGGGTGGTGTAAGAAAAAGTGGAATTGTACAATAAGGGACACACACACGGTGTGTGCACAGTGGCCTATATCTATGTATGTATATTATATATATATGTAGGTATGGGTCTGTGTGTACATATCGAGTGTGTGTTTGCCCGCTTCAGTATTGAAAGTGCTAAAATACTCTGAGGTGGCCTTAAATTGTTACATTGATCATTAACTGATAGCGTTATGGATCAGTGGTTCTTACTGCATTGACCACTATTGTGAGAGACATGTAGTTTCTCGTGCTCGGCGGTGTTGACTTCGCACGAAATAATTGCGTCTGCAATATTATATTATTCTGAATCGGAGTCTAGTGGATCAGAACCGTGTGGAGCTTCCTATAGGTGAGTCGAATATTTATTTCTCCGTAGTTGTACCCTGCCGGGGCCGGTCATATTTTATGTAATTTACCGATCCTCGCCGTAAGCCGAAATATGTTATAAAAGGCTATATTAAATTGGTTCTAGGATTATTCACGATTGATCCAGGGCATCTTATTGCTGTTGCGATAGGATGCTATGGCCTAATCGTGATCTTTCGGCTTGGGGCGAGTTTCGGTGGCCCGATGGATTGTACCCCCCCCCCCCTCTCCTTTTATGGCATTAGCTTGAATGTACAGACGTGAATACTGAGATAACGCTACCCTCAGTGAATATTTAGCAATATTTAGGAGGGTAGGTGGGTCACAAATAATGAAGTAACCCTTCTGCTGGGTGACATGTGAAAGTAAATATTTGGTATTGCCGTATCTTGGACTCCCCTTCTTTAGTTAAGGGTAGTAGTCATGTAGTCTGGTGTGCATATTTTAAGGCGGCATAAGTGCCAGATTGTAGGGTTTTTCCCCCTCTTTAGTAGGGGACGTAACTATTTTATGAGGAATTATGATCTCACCTTGAAGGGTGAATGAAATGAGTTGGTCTGTACAACTTGAATGTAAATCTGAATGTACTGTTGAATTGTGGGAGGGTAGAGACGATTTGGGGATTTGTGAATAAATTTGCTAATAATTTAGTGGAATTGGGTTTTTTTTGTATTTTTAATTCCTATTCTGTTTCAGAGTCCTAGTCCTAACATATATCTTAACACAAAACACGGTTTAAGGGTGGATTGGAATCATAGGAAGATGTTTGTTCCTTGGTTGACTGTTGTGGCGAGGTTCTCGGTAAGGGCTCACTTATTGTAAGTGAGTCCGGCCCGAGAACAGCGGCACAGCACGGGTGCCAGGGTAGTCTGGAATAATTTTGTAGAGGTTCTAGGTGATTGATTACGCTAACTAATTTTCGGTTTGAAATTGCGAACTTGTAACTAACCCCTCGACAACAAATCTGTGCTATGGCTAGACCTTGTTTGGCTTTGTGGCGTGGCTCTCGGCCGGAACTCACTTCATGTAAGTGAGTTCGGGGCCGAGAGACTCGACACAAAGTGAGAGCAGGGCGGGGTGGGTCGAGTTTCGCTACACCTTGCTCAAGAACACAACGCGGGAGTCCGAATCGATCGCCCTGACGGTCACCCATCCAAGGACTAACCGGGCTCGACGTTGCTTAATTTCAGTGATCTGATGAGAAGGGGCTACCCCAACGTCACCGCACCCCCTATTGTAAATGTCGATAAAAAACGGCGATAAATCTAAAAACCAAAAACAGCTACTTGTTTTTGTTTTTTTTATCTCTACAGCATACTCAAATTTCAGGAAAATCGTGCGACATTATTTTTTACTGACATCGACGCCAATTCGGCCACCGACTATTTGGCCAGAGCCTTTCAGAATCTTCCATGACGATCCCACATTTTTAGATCTGGTACTCTCAAATTTAAAAAAAAGCAGAGGTTCACAACTGCACATGACCAGACGTTGGTGTGGTAAGTTTCACAACCGTATCCATATTAATTGGGCGCAAATGGACTCAATATGGTAAGGCTTGTAATTAAGAATTCAGAAAATAAGATTACTTCAAAGTGACGTGAAAACTTCAAAATAGCGTTAAATTGAAAAACAATTTTGGACAATTAAATATTCAGCTGGAACTTAATTAAGCACCCCTTGCTTTTTTCGCGATGGTGTTAATAGAAACTCTCAATACTTTCATGCTATCTTTCAGATGGCCAAAAGTGGTTGCTTGCGGAAAGAATGGTCTATTGATAAATGAAAGACAGCACAATGCTGAAAATATGCAGTATTTTAATGGCGCTAATTAAATATATCTGTCACTAATGTTTTTAGTGGAAAAATGTTCTCTCGACAAGTATTGTGCTGGAACGATCCATGATGAAACAATACAGGTAATTACTGACAAAAAAGTTAACTTGTGATCGCATGAACGCAATAGCAGTGTGTCTGTGGTCAGTAGCGAGTGTATCCACCACGTGCCAGGATGACAGCCTGAACCCCCTCCTAATGCTACCAGTGGGTCTTCTGATACGGTCCAGAGGCAACCGCTGTCACTCTTCGTGTAATGCAGCTTCCAATCGGCCACATTTTGTACAGGAAGACCCCTTGCTTGCACAGGACGTCCAAGAAAGTCCCAGATGTGTTCTAAGGGATTCAAATCGGGGCTTATTGCAGGCCAAGGTGGTGCTGTAATAGCGTTGTCCTGAAGGAATGTTCTCGCAGCATGGGAACGATGTGGCCTTGCATTGTCGTTCGTGAATGCAGGGCGAGTGGCCAACTGGTGGTTGTCAAAATGAGGCACGACAACCGGATTGAGAATGTCCCGGATGTACTGATGACCACTGAGATTCCTATGTACGGTGACAATATCAAGTTTACAACCATGAGAGAGGCATCCCCAGATGATAACTGATCCTCCACCATAAGGAACAGTAGGTCTGATGTTCCTGGGCAAGTAAGATGTGTTTCTTTGTCTCCACACCCTCATGCGACCACCTGTAACGTGACGCTGAAACCTACTCTCGTCTCACCAATGGACCCCCCTCCATGTTCTGAGATTCCAGTGTTGTGCCATACGTCACTCCAAATGTGGACTTTGATGCTGATCGGACAGAGCTGGACGCTTGATGACCCTTCTGTACCTCTTACTCAAAGTGCTCTGAGACGGTTTCGGGCAGTTCTTCTGCACACACGCCTATTGGGAAGCCAAAGGCGTTTCAAAACCCCACTTGAAGCAAAGGATTCACGCCTAACGAGGCGTGCCAGTCTCCGATTTTCCCGAGGAGGTTTTTGGGGGGTTATCTAGGCCTTGGCCGGTCCTTAATAGCGTTGGGTTTTTGATGTTTTCGGAAAAGTCGGCTGATGACAGAATGACTATAGCCAAGTTGCCTTTCAATAGCTTTGAATGACATGCCTGTTTTGTCCATATCAACGATTTGCCATCTTAGTGCCTCTGACCGTCTTCTCCTTGCCATGTCAACACTTATTGATAAAAGAAATGACAAATTTTCTTGTTTTATACCCAAATATTGCATTGTATGATAGTGGGGTTTTGTACATTCATGGGAACCATGCTTCACGTGGATGAGGGGATGTGTTTGGGGCACACTGTCAACCACCAGATGAAATGTACTGCAAGAAACAGTAATCATTAAAACATAATAATCAGTAACAGCAACTTCACTGTCATGAAACATTATAGAGGGTGCTTCAGTTTCAAGTGTATAGTTTGTGTATTTGAAAAAGATGTTGCTTGGCTTTTCCACAAAATAAACATTGTTCAGTTATTTCAATATGAGTATAAAAATATTTACACACCAATTCCTTTATCTTCTCTGGATTGGTAAGAGACGTGAAATACCCGATAGAACAATAGACTGGGTGTTCAAGTGACGTAACTTGAACACCCGTACTCACTTACCATACCTAGGTCCGTGCGTTCTGTGAATTGGCGTGTTAGTAAGTTACTAACCTCGCTGTCGGTATTCATGAATTTGAACAACCTGCCAACGTGCTGTAACCAGGGACCGACCTGGGCATGCGCCAGTGAGTATTTGGTTCTGAAACATCAGGACCTGGCTCTTAAATCTCAGAAGTAGGCTTCTCAGTTGGCGCGTAACTTCTCAGATCATATTTTGATATTCTTTCGATGGATAATCGAGAGAGACACTCTTACATGTATTATATATATGATTATCATTTATCATTGTTGTAGAGTGCTTAAGTTAATACTTCAAGTCTTAATTACCAAGCATTAATCTTCACTGTGGTTTCTGATCAAGTCTTGGCTGCCTAAATAGGCAGCCAAGACTTGATCAGAAACCACAGTGAAGATTAATGTTTGCTATAGTGCACTAAATGAAAATGATGAGAGCTATTATATACTTGCAGTGTGTGTTACAAACAGCAGTGTGACTCCGTAAATTGAAATCTGGCGCATGAATTGAAAAATAGGCTCCGAGGCTAGAGCGTATTTTAAATAGTCCTGATCGGTCCCTGGCTGTAACACTTCGCGGCTCGTTGTCACATACCGCACGTTGGCAGGTTGTTCAAATGCATGAATACCTCCAGCTCAGTTAGTAACTATTACTTGTTCTCAGAATATGAATGAATGAAAAGTTTTTGCGCGCCGAAGGCGCGCAGGGACGATGTAGGATTTACAAATCCCTTGCGATCCGGTTAACCTTATTTTATTTCACTTGGATCACACTTGCCTAGCTTTCCTATTGCCTCAAATGGGGTCTGATGGGGTATGCACGCGGTTAGAATTCCCGGCAGTTTGTGTTGGAGTGATAGATTGTCAATAATCAATCCCTCAACGCCATTAAGACTATTAGAGAGTGGGCTCTATTGTTCCGGCGTGGCGATGGTGGAGGTTTGAGTCCAACCATGGTGACGAGCCAGAATATAATGTTGTGCGATGGCAAATTTAAGGGAAGAAGAGAAAAGAAAACCAAACAGCAACGCCGGCTTGGTAGCGGCCCCGGTATATGACCATAGCGGTTACAAAAAAGGAGTGGAGAAAGCTCCAACAGTTTAGTTTTGAAAAACCGGGAGTCATCCATCAAGCCTTCGGGGAGATAGGATGCCGTATGTGATTATGAGGTATCTTGTTATCCTTCGGGAATTCCAAATGAACTCCCCTACCCCCCAGAGCCCTTAAAAGGGCTGTTTGCTGGCAAGATTGTTTCAATCCTTGCCTTGGTCTTGTTAGGTTTTCTGCACATCTTTGCATGAGGATTGTTTCAATCCCTCACAGTTTGTCATTCAGTTTTGGTCGTGTGTCTGATGAGATAGAGGAGGTAGAAAAGATAGAGAGCTGGAAATTAGAGCAATTCGGTTTTTAATTTACAACTGTTCCTCCGTGACGACCAGTGACATGTGGATGGGGAAGCCAGCATTTTTTCCCCGAAATTTATATCTCGGGGAGGGGAGACCCGGCAGCAGGTGGAGATTTTCCTCGCTGTTTGCAACTCCCACTGGTAACAGAGGTAAGCTTTCGTGCGTATCGTGTCACCCGCAGCCAGTTCTGAATTTATGTCACAGAATGCCTGGCTCACCCCATCGCAATGATGTAATCTTTAACCCTTTCGATGGACACGCCCCAGATTATTTAGTTTCCCTATTGAGGACGCGATGCGCATTGAGTTCTATTATTAATTCGCTGTCTTGAAGTCTGTTTGGAGTTTTGCTTTGAGGATCTTTTAAGCGCATTGCTATAGTGTCTATTTTTTGCTATCTCGTGTTTTATCGATGTCCACGTGGGCTTGCGCAGAGCCACGCGCAAGGCATGATTTTGGACCCGTTGTAGTTTTTCAATGTTGGTTGTATTCAGGTCACTTGTTATTATGACCGCATACTCTAGTATTGGGCGTCTATATGATTTGTAAAGCTTGAGGAGAACATCTTTATTGGCTCCAAATTTTTTACCTCTAATCATTCTCAGAATATGTCGTCGTTTGTAACTTTTATCTCTTTTGATGCGATTCTCAGCGATATTCATTTAAATTGCACCATTGTTTTGTCAGTCATTGTTTGTATACACGCTAAAAACTAAAGTGTTAAAAACTACACTTGAAGTGCTGTATTTAACACTTACAAAGTGCTGAACTAGCACTTTGTTCAAGTGTAGATATCCCAGAACTTGTCAGGTGTTACAATAATACCACTTGACAAGTGTAATGTCGCGACACTTAAAAGGAAACAACGCAGATGACGCGGATCAGGCTCGAACTCTCGAGCCTGATCCGCGTCATCTGCGTTGTGTCCTTTTAATTATGTACCCACCAAGCGCAAATCAAATTATGGACGATTCTGGAAAAACCACCAATGCTAGACACATGGGAAGTGCCATCCATTCAAGTTTCAGATGTCTGACGATTGTAATGTCTAAGTGCTTAAAGCATTGCACTTTGAGTGTTAAAATCAAATCCTAAGAGGTAGAATGGGTTTAACACCTTGAAAGTGTCAGTTTTAACACTTTAGTTTTTAGTGTGTATATTGTCATTGTGACCAATGAATAGTGAATATAGCTCACTGCCAGCACCATTGTTCATTGACTGTAATTTTTTAATTCCAGCACAGCTCCTGCCTAATAATAACACATTGGCCGACCGCTGATTTGTTGCGGTGACCGGCCGCTGATTTGTCGCCTGTCACCTGTCATTTCGTTACAGTTATAGTTGGAAATAACTGTTTGTATTCAGTGGAAAAGTATTGTATTAGTGCAGATAATTTGTATATTTTGGGGAAAGAGTTCTGTTGTTTCAGTTTCATACAGAACATTTTGAGGTTTTTAAAGGCTGAAGTTGACAAAAGTTATCTTTGTTGAGCTCTCAGTATACAGTCAGTTTGGAAATTTAGTCATTTTCTTCAATTAAAAAATGAGGTGCATAAATCTTCAGACAGCAGCTACCATTGATTGACTGCCAAAAAAAAAAGAAATTAGTTGAACACGAGGTCGCCAAGCTGATGGAATATAGAAAGAGAAAAGGATATATTGAGTTCAGTGATTTATTAAGAAAGAGTGATGTGTGTCTGGATGTTTGGTCTGGTCTTTTGAGGGAAGGAAATATAGTGCTTATCCTACCCAGCCATCAATAGACATACAATGAAACAACCCAAAACTGTTGAACTAGAGCTTTAGATTTTTAAATTTCTTGTTCGGTTTCGGTTTTGGTTTTTCAGGTGGAGTAAAACCTCGGTTGGGTTTGGTTTTCGGTTTGTTCATGAGGCCAAATAAAATTCAATAAAACTCATTCTTATGTCCGGAGTCATAACTGAATGGCAGCGAAATTGATTGAAACTCAATGAATGCCCGAAATAAGCTATAACACATGAAGAATCAGGAAGGCCAATATAATAATTATCCAAATATACAGAACTTTTATTGTGCTTGGCTATTTTCGAGGTCTGACACCTACACGCAACTTGAGGAAAGCTGCAAATACAACTGAACTGAAATGTCGGAAATTCACAGAATGTAGCCTTCCCAGAGTAGTGAGAGTACCCAGACACTGCCATTGGCAGTGTCTGGGTACTCTCACTATTCTGGGATGGCTACAAATTTCTGCAGCAAGAGAGTATTTAATAAAAAAACGAAAACCTAAGATTACGGGATGTCGACGGTTTCGGTTTCGGTTTTAAAAAAAACTAAAAACCTCGGTTCGGTTTCGGTTAACCTACAGCTCTATGTTAAAAGCGATTCAGTTGAGAAATCTGTATTGAAAGTAGAGCGCGACCATTGGCATAAAAGGGTACAACTTCTGCGCGACGAAATACAAGTCTAGCAGTCAACAACAGAAAGTAATGATCGTTTGTTTGAAAACAACTGTTGGATGGCCACAGAAGATATGAATAGAAAATGGGAGGCATTTGTAAACAAACACCGTCTGTAACTACAAAAAAGATGAGGACAAAATTCGTAGAATGGGCAAACAGTGGGAGCAGAAGTTACATGTAGAATGATTCACACATAAATATGCCACTTTGCAAGAAAAACACGACAATGAAGTTCAACTTGTCAAAAACATAGAGACTACAGCAACAAAGAACAAGAACCAGTCTGCTTAATACACAAGTATTTTCTTCGGGAGTTTGCTCTGCTGAACAGTAAGATGAAAACGGCTTTTGGTGGCCGACGCTGGGAACCACGCGAAAAGCAGAGTTCCCCTTGTAAAAATCTTCAAATCATACGAATCTCGGTAGGGCAGCGGAGTGGAGAAATAATATTAGTCAGTTTCATGTAAACACTGATATTGATCATGCGGATCTCAGCATCTTGACAGTCGAGGATGAGGTGTGTACAAAATAGAATTTTAAAGGTTATACTCTTTTTCTGAAGCAGCAGAACGCGAAAGCTCTGACGACAGCACAATCACTGGGAATAAAGACACTGAAACATCAGAAGAAGCAGTGGCGGAAGGTAAAATACATTCTCCTCCTCCGGTTGACATTGATGAGGGGGCGGCAATTGATGCTGGCTCTGAGGATAATGCCAACTGGCGAGCATCTGAGAATGTTGAATGCACAAATTCCCCAATTCACGCTGATATTGACTTAGGGGTGAAAGTTGATGCTCGCTCTGATAATAACAAAATCCCCGTACCAGTAGACGGAAATAGTGTACAATCTAGCACTTACAACTGTAATCCGTTTATGTCATCAGTAGATATATAGAGAGTAATCGCTTAACTAGACTGGTTACGTGAAATAATTCATGAGAGGTGAGGGACGTCGTACAAACACGAGTGCGCGAATATAGTACCTCGCCTGGAATGAATTATTTCACGTAACCAGTTCATTCAAGCGATTACTCTGTTTATTACTTTTCATTATTAACAATAATTATATTATTTAACCCTTTACCTAACGTAACGACAAAACCGGCCAGCGCTATTCTCAAAAACGCCAATTAATTTTCATTATTTTTTCATTTCTTGTCTCTAAAACATAGGTTATGACCCCTCATTGGAACGAGCTCGTCGAGCTCGTTCCTATGAGGGGTCATAACCTATGTTTTTGAGACAAAAACTGAAAATAATAGTTATTCAAGAATATTTTTTTTGCAAGTGTCGTCTGCTTTTCATGTTAGGTAAAGGGTTACGTGACACAATTGTTGATTGCATAATTCACTTGTGAAGTTATCGTTTATAATCAAACCCGGAAATCCCAGTAAATCACACTTTGGAAAGTAATAAAAGTGGCATAACTCACTCTCCAGAATATCTCGTAAACGTTAAAAGCAAATCATCCGATATCACTGATATCACAGAGAAAGTTTCCATGGGAAACACAGACAGTCCGTAGGAAATGCCTTCATACGTTACTGGTATGAGCAAGGACAGAAATTATACAAAAAAATGCAAGATGAACCTACAATGAGCGCTGCTGTCAACACGCCAACTCATTTCAACGAAAAAAAATTAACAACAGTACCTGTCAGTTACTATGACAAACGTCGCCTGACATTATTCCGCTTGAGTACTTTTCTTCTTCCGCCATATATATGAGAAGAAAAGGGTAAAACACCTGAAGGACGAAAACGCCATAAAAATCTGGTTTGCAAGCCACGATCGGTGCACGGCAAATCCGCCATTATTACCACGGCCTAGGGAGTTCACAGCGTTACGGGTTCAAACCAATAGTATGGACAAGGAATTCCCAGTACCGATGTGCCATCACACCAAAACGGACGGGTTAACGGGCACAGCAACGTACCTTCCACTTTTGTGATGTCAAATCAGTGTGTGAAAAGCTAAATACCTTCACATTTCTTACCATAATACGCAGGCAGCAGCACATTTGAAATCGATGGCCAATTAAATGCTCAACGAAGCACCACAGCCTGTCATTTATTCACATTATCAGTTTCCCAGAGGGTTATGTTGTGTGTACGGACATATGCCATCTAACTGTGGTATAGGCAACAGCGA
The DNA here is from genome assembly GCA_031216915.1 of Pictodentalium vernedei. Taxonomy (NCBI): domain Eukaryota; kingdom Metazoa; phylum Mollusca; class Scaphopoda; order Dentaliida; family Dentaliidae; genus Pictodentalium; species Pictodentalium vernedei. The sequence continues at coordinate 54,559,912 of CM062289.1, forward strand.
ACAGTTAAATAACAGACTTAGACTAGACTTTATGATTCTGGAGAATCATGGCTTTTCCTGATGAGATTCCATGATTCTTCATGACGCCACAGTGTCTGATGAATTGTTTTTAACTGTCTCACTGAAGTTCCTCCATTGATTTTAAGAGAAAGGTGAATATAGTAGTCTCAGTTTGATAAAACATTGTTTACGTAAAAACCATCATTAACGGTGGAGGGGTTAATATCAATATTGTCGTCCTACGAGTCAATGTCCGACAAAGAGAGTTATGTTTGTTTGACACATACCCACTGAGTGCTGTGTCTGTTTGAAAATGGTCCATTTTATCTCAAATGTATCAAAAATATTGATGTCTGGTCCTGTATCAATTATCTCCTATTAGACCACAGTTGTTATGCATTATTATGTAATTTTTTCACACCTTGTTGAGCTCACCTATCACATGTCTGTTAATAGCAGAAGTAAATTTCTCTCCAATTGGTTTTTCCCCGTAGGATTAGTTTTATTTATTACAATGAAGATATCCATACATACAACGACAAACATGAAGTTATTACATTCATAAATAAGAAGTGTTGTTTGTACATATGTGGAGATAAAATATACCCTGGGACGGAGAAGGGGGGTATAGCCGTCTTACAAACTAGTATATATCTAGCCCCACTGCCGGGGAAATCTTGGCGCCATGCACCACTGCATTTGATAACCGCCTTACAGAGTAGTAAATATACCTGCCCCCCTTCCCATGTTGGGGACCCCCACCTTTTATTGTAAGGTTCCTTAGGCACAACATAGCGTCAATAAGATGGATATATACTGCCACGTCGCCACCCTGGGGCGGAGGAGGGGCAGTGTATAGCCGTTTTACAGACTAGTATATACCTGGACCCACTGTCGGGGAAATGCTATAGTGTCAACACTATTTGATATTATAAGTAACTGATCCCATTGCAGCTAACGTTATTTACTGCTTTCTTATCATGCAGTGGCAGGGCGCGGTGGCATTGTGGTAGCCGGTTCTCGTCAGATCACCGAAGTAAAGCAACGTTTTATCATTGGATGGGTGGCCGTCTGAGCGATCAATTCGGACTCCCATGCTGTGTCCTTGGGCAAGGCACTTAACTCTGATTGTCCATAGGGGGCATGATGCCGCCATGTACTAAGGCATTCTGCACGTCGACGGTACGCATGTCTTCAACCAATCTAACCCTGCCTGTGCTGCAGTTCGGAGTTACGATGTTGGGAAGCTGGCAGCTGCTCGTCGTTGCTCGGTGGTTCTCTCCAGGTACTGTGGCTTCCTCCACCCGTAAAACTGTCACGGTCATGATTAGCCATTGTGCATAAGTATATGCCCTTAAACACCAATAAATAAATAATAAATGATACCATGCAGGGCAGTGTGGAATACGAGGGGAGGCGTACCTTTCAATGTGTGTTTGGTTGGAGAAAGAGGCAGGGAGGATGTGGTAACCTTGGTAATTTTGTTTGGATAAATCGACCGCTGGCGTGGGACACCGTGGAATTGACCGATGAAGCGGGACACAGTGAGAGTGGAACTTATGGGCAGTTATTCTTGATAATAAATAACTATACACTTACTTTTGAGTTCATACAAGGTGAGTATAGTAGTCTCAAATGAGAATGGCCAATATTTGTCTTGAAAACCTACGAGAGGCTTTTAGAGAAATCCTCGGAAAATACGAATTTTTAACCTTTTGAGGGGTATCGCTCTGTAACCAGCCCTAAACGGATTAATGCTTGGTTTTATGAATACCTTCATTACTTACAAAAATGATCCTCAGTGAATTTCACTTCCAATGAGGAAGGTTATGTTTATCACGCAGGTACACATTGGGTGTTATGGGTGCCCCAAAACAGCCCATTTTCTCAAAATGTCTATACTTTGCAGGCTCTGGGGGGTTAATAATTGCTTACCGGAATAGTTTATCCATGCAACTTGTAATGTCACTCAAAGACCTGCAAATGGTCAATTTTTCTTGAAAACGTGCTAGATTTTTTTGAGAAATCCACAGAAAACGGGAATTTTAAGCTTCTGAGGGGTATATCTCCTTAACTAGTCGACAATGGGATAAGACCTCGATTTTTGAATATCCTTACTACTTACAAAAATGTTTCTCTATCAGGTTTGCGTCCAGTAAAAGAAGTTACGTTTCTCTGTGGCATTTCCATTTGATGTTGTCAGTGTCCAAAAACAGACTATTTCTTCAAAATTTTTGACATTTAGCAGCCTATGGAGGGTTAACAAATACCTACCAGAATAATGTATGCAACTGGTAATGTGATACCAAGACCTATCAACGGCCATTTTCTCTTGAAACCCTACAAGATGTTTAAAGAAATCCAGGGAAAGCGATTTTTAAGCTTTCGATGGGTATCCCTGTTAACCTCCACAACAGGGGTTAACGCTTGGTTTTTTGAATACCCTTATTACTTACAAAAATGGTCCTCTGTGAATTCCACTTCCAACAAAGGTGATTATGTTTACCTCTCGTGTATACTTTGGGTGCTGTGCGTGTCCGAAAACAGCCCATGTCAACAAAATTACGATGCTTGGCAGCTTGTAGATGGTAAATAAACGCTCACCAGAGTATTTTGTCCCTGCAACTTGTAATGTCACATAAAGACCTACGAATAGTCAATTTTTTTTGAACCCCTACAAGTTACTGTTAGGGAAATTCACAGAAAATGGGAATTTAAAGCTTTTAAGGGATATCTCTCTTAGCCTACCCAAAATGGGTTAAGACTTCGACTTTTGAATACCCTTACTACTTACAAAAATGTTTCTGTATAAATTGTACACTCGATAAAAGGAGGCGCTTTTCTTTGTGGTGTACCCATTGGGTGCTGTTGGTGTCCAGAAACAGCCCATTTTATCACAATTTTGACGTTGGGGAGCCCTGGGAGGGTTAACTAATGCTGAACGGAATATTTTGTCCATGCAACTTGTAATGTCGCACCAAGACCTGCGAATAGCCGATTTTTTCTTGAAAACCTACAAGATGTTTTTAGAGAAATCCACAGAAAATGGGTATTTTAAGATTTTAATGGGTATCTCTCTTTAACCAGCCAAAAATGGGTTAAGACGTCGAATCTTGAATACCCTTACCACTTTCAAAAATATTTTCCGATCAATTTTGCGTCCGATAAATGAAGGCCACTTTCTCTGTGGTATACCGTTTGGGTGCTGTTGGCGTCCAAAAACAGCCCATTTTATCACAATTTGGACTTTTAGCAGCCCGTGGAGGGTTAACAAATGCTCACCGCAGTATTTTGTCCATGCAACTTCTATTGTCACATCAAGGCCTGGGAGTGACAATTTTTTCTTGAAAATCTACAAGACTCGTTTAGAGAAATCCACGGAAAACCTGAATTTTTTAGCTTTATGGGGGTATTGCTGTTTAACCAGCCCAAAACGTGTTAACGCTTGGTTTTTTGAACACCCTTATTACTTACAAAAATGATCCTCGGTGAATTCCACTTCCAATAAATGAAGTTATGTTTATCTCTCGTGTATCGTTTGGGTTCTCTGGGGGCCTAAAACCGGTCCATTTCATCAAAATTTCGATGTTTGGCAGCCTGTGGAGGGTTACCATATGCATCGCCAGATATGTCATGTGTATCAAAGGTCGTGGCACAGGCAGGTCTATCAATGATGAAGGTTTAAAAAAAATCTACAAGACGTGTTTCGAGAAAGTGCCGATAAACCCCAATTTTGACAGTTTTTTGCCAATTCTGACGAAATAAGGGTTAAATCGAAAATTCCGCTTCGGTACATTTTTAGATTTTGTGCCCCTTTATGCGTGTGCAAAATTTCGTGAAAATCGGTTCGAAAATGGCTTCTGAATCGTACGGACAAAATGTGTGGGGAAAAAAAAAAAAAAAAAAAAAAAACCCCCAAAAAAAAAAACCCCAAAAAACTAGACTTTATGATTCTGGAGAATCATGGCTTTTCCCGATGAGATTACTTGATTTTTCATGCCCCCACAGTGTCTGATGAATTGTTTTTAACTGTCTCACTGAAGTTCTTTCATTGATGTTATGAGAAAGGTGGTTATAGTAGTCTCAAATGACTCAGTTTTATAAAAAAAATTGTTTAGGTAAAAACCATCATTAATGGTAGAGTGGGTTAATATCAATATCGTCGTCCCACAAGTTAATGACCGACAAAAAGAGTTATGTTTGTTTGACACATACCATTTGAGTGCTCTGTCTATTTGAAAATGGTCCATTTTATCTCAAATGTATCCAAAATATTGATGTCTGGCAGATTGTAGAGGGTTAACATGTGCTAACAGGCATATGTATTCATGCAACTTGCAATTTCAAACCAAAAAGTGCGAATGGCCATTTTTACTTAAAATCTATAAGATGTTTTCAGAGAAATCCATGCGCATGCGCTCTTTTCGAATTCGACGTGACGAAATGCGAAATTCGTATCGCTCTTCATGGAAAGTGATGCCGCAACTATCCATGAACAACGAGTGAAAATTTCATGGAAATCTGCCTAGAATCGGTTGGGATATAGCGTTTTGAAGAGAGGAGGTAACTGTTTGAATTTGGTCCTTCCTTTTCAAGCCAGTTCGAAAAAAAGACGTCGTGAATGGGCGCAGACTCCTTTAGAGCCCCCCCCCCCCCTCTCTCCATAAATGGAAGTTGCTTCTTTAAGACCGCCACCCAGGGATCCCAACACAACCTTTAAACCTAAGAGAATCGTCAGAAGTTTAAAGTGAAAAGAAATTGGCGGTGATTGGGTTTCTGGCAGGCAGGAAAAGATTGACGAAGATTTGCATATTGGACGTTAAAATAGCACTTCTGACATACACGAACCGTGTCCAGACCGCTGGAGGCAGCGACTTGAAAATTTCAGAACTTGTTCTACGAACCCTGGCCCACATTTTGGGATCTGTTTGGAGCGTCCGAGCCGCCTGGAAAACATCACGCATCGCTTGGAATGAGAGAGTACTATTCGTCCCGACTCTATCAGTTCAGAATGGACATGGGCAGTGTTGTAGACGACTGTGGAGCTGCGATTGAGCATAAAGTCCCAGCTTTCGGTGCCTCATTGCCTAAGCGGCTCCATTGTATGATTTTTTGTCTCAATATCGTCCTTACTACTTGTAGTTTATACCGTTGCCGTACGTTAATGTAGCCTCTTGCCATTTTCGAGACTTTCAACCCAGAACGCCGCCAAAGTGAGGAAGTGCGGGGTGGGGGGGGGGGGGTGTGTAGCGGGGGGGGGGGGGGGTATCCTGACACTATCTTTAAACCTTAGATAATCGGAAGAAGTTGCAGTGAAAAGAAATCGGCGGTGAGTAGGTGTTTTGGTTTGGCGGGAAACGATTAACGAAAATTTGCCAATTTGACATTAAAATTGCACATCTCACAAACACGAACCGTGTCCAGACCGCCGAAGGCAGCGACTTCTAATTTTCAGAACTTGTTCTACACACCCTGGCCGACATTTTGGCATCTGTTGCAAGTGTCGAGACCGCGTGGAGAACACCACGCATCGCGTGGAAAGTGAGAGTACTATTCGTCCCGACTCTATCAGTTTGGAATGGAATGGAATTGGGCACTATTGTAGACTATTGTAGAGCAGCGATTGAGCATAAAATCGGAGTTTTTTGTGCCAAATTACCTAACCGGCTCCAAGGTATGATCTTTCGTCTGTACATCGCCCAGATCGTCTGAAGTTTATACCGTTACCACATGTTAAAGTGGCCTTTTGTCATTTTCGCCACTTTCGACCCAGATTTGAGGGTACCTTCCTTCAGCGAAATCTAGCCATGCTCACAACCACGCCCTCTCCCCGTCGGCCCGGGTGCTTATGAAGATAGAAAGGTCAATGGGGAGGGGCCCGTTAGCAAACAAACGGGGGCAGGTGTTGTTGGTGAAAAACAGCAGGGGGGGGGCACGTGTCCTAGGTAAAAGAAACAATAGGGGGCAGGTGTCCTAGGTAAAAAAAAATAGCAGGAAGGGGGTGGGGCAGATGTCCCCGCTAATTAATTTTAATAACAGGCAGGTGTTCATGGGGCAGGCCCACTGCTCGGTGTTCCAAATTTTCTATGGTACTTGGCCTTGACGGAAACAACACTTCAAGAAGAAACAACGGGAAACCTATTTGCAGTAAAGCTGCAAATATAAACATGATTTTAGGACCATTCCATGGCCAGTTTAAAGCCTACTGCGATATCAGCGTTTATTACTCTCGCCCTTCCACTGCAGTATTTCACCCGAGTCGAGTTCTGACGTCATGCAAGTTTGACGGACACACTTTCAATTTTGTTATTGACAACAACATATTTATAATTTCGTGATTACTGATCGGAATTTTGAAAACGACACATGCAATCGCGAAAGAGTTTTCTGAAAAACACGATTCTGCAAAAGGTTTTTGTGAAATTTGATTATTATTTTTTATTTTCAATTTCGATGGCTCTTGTCGGAAAGGTGTTAATCACTGATCGTCCCAAACGAGATCAAAGACTGACGCTGTATATTAATAACACGCAGAGAATCTTCTAAGAATATACACGCGCAATCCTAAAATGAAATAAATCAAGTCTTGTTTCAGGTTTTACGAGAGAAATATGTCCAATTGTATCATTGAATCATGTTTAGGTATATGTGGGCGAGACATTTTCTACACGGACAAAATACAGACTAAATAAAATATTTGCCATAATTTTCCGCAGACGTATTTTTGTCTTTGCTTCTTGGGGAAATCCATGCTGACAATACAACGAAGGAGTGTTATCTAATGAGGTCAAAACCGTCAGGTGGTCGGGTCCGACACCGCACCTCGAAGTAGATTTAGTGGGGGTGTCGATTTTACAAGTAATGTAGGCAGCGTACACGGCATGGGCTGTCTGTCTTTAATCCTATAAACAGGGTTAAGGCTTGGTTTTTGAATACCCTTATTTATTTATTTATTTATTTATTTGTTTATTGGTGTTTAAGGTCACATACTTATGCACAATGGCTAATCGTGGTCGTGACAGTTTTATAGGTGGAGGAAGTACACGGAGAGAACCACCAAGCATCGACGAGCAACTTTCAGCTCCTCAACATTCTAACTCTGTTCAATATTCGCTCAAGCAGGGTTACAGAGGGTGAAGACATATGTACCATCGACGTGCAGTATGCCTTAGTACACGGCGACATCGTGCCCCCATGTCGGCAACCGGGCTAAAGTGCCTTGCCCAAGGACACAACGTGAGTCGTCCCGGACGGGGATCGAACTCGGGACCTCTAGCATAGAAGTACAACAGTCTACCACTGAGCCACCACGCTCCCTTGAATACCCTTAACACTATCATACATTATCCCTTATGAATTATGAGTCTGATAAAAGAGGTTATGTTTACCTATTACATACTCATTTGCTGTCCGAAAACAGTCGATTTTATCAAAATTTTGACGTTTAGCAGCCTGTAGCGGGATTAACAAACGACTAGCGGAATATTCTATCTATGCAATTTGTAAGACCTGCCAATGTCCAATTGTTCTTGAAAATTGCCAACAAGCAGTTAGCGAAATCCACAGAAAATGTAAATTTTAAGCTTTTAAGGGGTATCTCTCCTTATCCAGTCTAAAATAGGTTAAGTTTCATTCTTTTAAATACCCTTACTACTTACAAAACTGATCCTCTGTGAATTCTACGCGCAGTAAAAGAAGTTATATTTCTCTGTTACATATCCATTGGGTGCTCTTGGTGTCTGAAAACAATCCATTTTATCAACATTTTGATGTTTAGCAGCTCGTGGAGAGTTAACGAATGCTCAACGGAATATTTTGTCCATGTAACTTGTAATGTCACATGAAGACCCGTAAATGGCCATTTTTCTTGAAAACTACAAGATGTTTTTAAAGAAATCCAGGGAAAGCATGAAATTTTAAGTCTTTGATGGGTACCGCTGTTTAACCAGCCCAAAACGGGTTAAGACCAGCCCTAAAAGACTTAATTATTTGGTCTGGTGAATTCCACTTCCAAAGAAGGAGGTTATGTTTATCTCGCAGGTACACATTGCGTGCAATGGGTGTCCAAGGACAGTCCATTTTCTCAAAATTTCTATGCTTTGCAGCCTCTGGAGAGTTAACTAACGCTTACCGGAATATTTTGTCTACGTAACAGCCCATTTCAACAAAATTATGATGCTTGGCATTCTGTAGAGGGTTAATAAACGCTCAGCGGAATATTTTGTCCATGCCACTTGTAATGTCACACAAAGACCTGCAAGTAGTCAATTTTTCTTGAAAACCTATGGAATGTATTTAGAGAAATCCACAGAAAATGGGAATTTTTAGATTTTAAGGGGTCTCTCTCTTTAGCCTGCCCAAAATGGGTTAAGACTTCGTTTTTTGAATACCCTTACTACTTACAAAAATGTTTCACTATAGATTGTGCGCTCGATAAAAGAAATCACTTTTCTTTGTGGCGTAACCGTTGGGTGCCGTTGGCGTCCAAAAACAGCCCATTTTATCACAATTTTGACTTTTAGCAGCCCGTGGAGGGTTAACAAATGCCCACCGGAGTATTTTGTCCATGCAACTTCTATTGTCACATCAAGGCCTGGGAGTGACAATTTTTTCATGAAAATCTACAAGACGCGTTTAGAGAAATCCACGGAAAACCTAAATTTTTGAGCTTTTTTGGGCATTAACCAGCCCAAAACGGGTTAATGCTTGGTTTTTTTAACACCATTATTACTTACAAAAATGATCTCCGGTGAATTCCACTTCAAACAAAGGAAGTTATGTTTATCTCTCATGTATCGTTTGGGTGCTCTGGGGGCCTGAAACCGGCCCATTTCATCAAAATTTCGATGTTTGGCAGCCTGTGGAGGGTTCCATATGCATCGCCTGATATGTCATGTGTATCAAAGGTCGTAGCACAGACAGGTCTATCAATGATGAAGGTTTAAAAAAAATCTACAAGACGTGTTTCGAGAAAGTGCCGATAAACCCCAATTTTGACAGTTTTTTGCCAATTCTGACGAAATAAGGGTTAAATCCAAAATTCCGCTTCGGTACATTTTTAGATTTTGTGCCCCTCTATGCGTGTGCAAAATTTTGTGAAAATCGGTCCGAAAATGGCTTCGGAATCGTGCGGACAAAATGTGTGGAAAAAAAAAAAAAAAACCCCCCCAAAAAAAAAATAAATAATAATCCGTAGAAAAACAATAGTCTTTTCCAGAAGTTAAAGCCTAAAAAAAAAAAAAAAATAATAATCCGTAGAAAAACAATAGTCTTTTCCAGAGGGAAAAGCTAATAAGATAAGTTTACACAAAAACACCAAAGGCAGGCAGATTGCATGATATACATGACAATAACAACTAGACTTTATGATTCTGGAGAATCATGGCTTTTCCCGATTAGATTCCATGATTTTTCATGACCCCACAGTGTCTGATGAATTGTTTTTAACTGTCTCACTTAAGTTCCCTCATTGATGTTATGAGAAAGGTGAGTAAAGTAGTCTCAAATGACTCGGTTTGGGTTTGATAAAAAAAAATGTTTAGGTAAAACCCATCATTAATGGTAGAATGGGTTAATATCAAGATCAATGTTTCCCTATCAGATTTGCGTCCGGTAAAAGAAGTTACGTTTCTCTGTGGCATTTCCATTTGTTGGTGTCCAAAAACAGACTATTTCTTCATTTTTTTTACATTTAGCAGCCCATGGAGGGTTAACAAATGCCTACCAGAATAATTTATCCATGCAACTGGTCATATGACACCAAGACTTATCAACGGCCATTTTCTCTTGGAAACCCCACAAAATGTTTGTAAAGAAATCCAGGGAAAACGATTTATTAAGCTATCGATGGGTATCTGTGTAAACCTCCCCAACAGGGGTTAACGCTTGGTTTTTTAATACCCTTATTACTTACAAAAATGGTCCTCTGTGAATTCCACTTCCAACAAAGGAGATTATGCTATGCGTTTTATTAAGCTATCGATGGGTATCTGTGTTAACCTCCCCAACTGGGGTTAACGCTTGGTTTTTTAATACCCTTATTACTTACAAAAATGGTCCTCTGTGAATTCCACTTCCAACAAAGGAGATTATGTTTATCTCTCATGTATACATTGGGTGCTGTGCGTGTCTGAAAACAGCCCCATGTTAACAAAATTACGTTGCTTGGCAGCTTGTAGATGGTTAATAAACGCTCATCGGAGTATTTTGTCCATGCAGCTTGTAATGTCACATAAAGACCTACGAAAAGTCAATTTGTCTTGAAACCCTACAAGTTACCGTTAGGGAAATTCACAGAAAATGGGAATTTAAAGCTTTCAAGGGATATCTCGCTTTAGCCTGTCCAAAATGGGTTAAGACGTCGACTTTTGAATACCCTTACTGCTTACAAAAATGTTTCCGTATAAATTGTGCGCTCGATAAAAGGAGGCACTTTTCTTCGTGGTGTACCCTTTGGGTGCTGTTGGTGTCCAAAAACAGCCCATTTTATCACAATTTTGACCTTCAACAGCCCGGGGAGGGTTAACTAAAGCTGACCGGAATATTTTGTTCATGCATCTTGTAATGTCACACCAAGACCAGCAAATAGCCGATTTTTTCTTGAAAACCTACAAAATGTTGATAGTGAAATCCACAGAAAACGGGTATTTTAAGATTTTAATGGGTATCTCTATTTAACCAGCCCAAAATGGGTTAAGACGTCAAATTTTGAATACCCTTACCACTTTCAAAAATATTTTCCGATCAATTTTGCGTCCGATAAATGAAGGCCCCTTTCTCTCTGGTATACCGTTTGGGTGCTGTTGGCGTCTAAAAACAGCCCATTTTATCACAATTTTTACGTTTAGCAGCTCGGGGAGGGTTAACTAATGCTGACCGGAATATTTTATTATCGATGCAGCTTGTAATGTCACACCAAGACCTGAGAGTGACCATTTTCTCTTGAAAATCTACAAGACTCGTTTAGAGAAATCCACGGAAAACACGAACTTTTGAGCATTATGGGGGTATTGCTGTTTAACCAGCTCAAAATGGGTTAACGCTTGGTTTTCTGAACACCCTTATTACTGACAAAAATGATCCACGGTGAATTCCACTCCCAATAAAGGAAGTTATGTTTATCTCTCGCGTATTGTTTGGGTGCAGTGGGGGCCTGAATCCGGCCTATTTCATCAAAATTTCGATGTTTGGCAGCCTGTGGAGGGTTACCATATGCATCGCCTGATATGTCATGTGTACCAAAGGGCGTGTCACAGACAGGTCTAGCAATGACGAATGTATAAAAAAAATCTACAAGACATGTTTCGAGAAAGTGCCGATAAACCCCAATTTTGGCAGTTTTTTGCCAATTCTGACGAAATAAGGGTTAAATCGAAAATTCCGCTTCGGTACATTTTTAGATTTTGTGCCCCTCTGTGTGTGTGCAAAATTTCGTGAAAATCGGTTCGAAAATAGCTTCTGAATCGTACGGACAAAATGTGTGGAAAAAAAAAAAAAAACCCAAAAAAAAAAAAAAACCCCAAACCCCCCCCCCCCCCAAAAAAAATAATAATCCGTAGAAAAACAATAGTCTTTTCCAGAGGGAAAAGCCTAATAAACGTAAAGATAATACATAGATACATTTTGATACGAAATGATAGTATAAACTGTTGTCGTAGTACAGTTAAAACTAGAAGTCCTGTCACGAACTGTGCGCTTATCTAGGCTTAATTGCGCGAAGGAATTGTGCGCAATTGCCATATAGAATGGCATCCAAAGCACGACAAGTTCTCCTGGTTACTCATAGCCAACACAGGCAATGTTTCTGCAAATGGACCTCCGGGTTACCCGGAGGTCCATTGGCTGAAACATTGCTTGTGCACAGGCCATTTGTACAGAATCCAATTGTCTTTCTATGGCCATAACGCGTTCATTAACGCGCAGATCAACGTGCTATTTGTGCGCATTTCATGCCAAGACTTCTAGTTTTAACTGTATGTCGTATACAGAATTAGCCGTTACCGGCAACCACGTCACGACTGCTGATGGAGCTTCAGCTCGCGTCGTTTAAAGAAAAGCAGGATCATATTACAGATGATGTTACACAGCCTGGAATCATTATTTTCCATCAAGAATATGAATTTTTCCTCTGCGTTCACCATAGAGAACTTCTGATTTTCAAGCTCTAATCTGTGAAAAACGCTATTCCGGATAAACCTCTTTTGTGCACATTCCATCACGAAATGCAGTTCAGTTTCTACCACTCCCGAGTCAATGCAAAATCTTTCATCTACGGGAGTCGAAGGCTGCACGTCTGCCCTTTTCGGTCATTAGACAATGATTATTGATACGTAATCGAGTAAACATAATTTTTGCTTCAGGCGATGCCGTGTTTGTCAAGTACGTTTCTAGGGTGTAAGCTTTCTTGAATTGTCTATACGTTCTCAGTTTATTTAATCCCTTTTTCTTATTATCATCATGAATATTTTTATAAAAAGGCGTCGCAATGAAGGTTTTGTAGTTTCTCTTTATTTTTATTAAAGTCACGTGGAGTAGTGGGTTGTTATTAACAAGAAGTTCCCGATATTTCAGCCACAAAGAATTTGGCAGTAAATATTTTTCGGCTTCTAACCGAGCATCCAGTAATAATTTAGATGATGTCACCTGCATTGTTTTTGAACACTTAATGCACGACATACCCACCAGTCACAACAGTGATGGGTCTACCATGGAGTAACAACAGTAATACCATCTTCTCCAGTGTTCCCGATATGACCTGTTAACCAGAAAGCAGAGGTAAATGCTGCATAACAGAGCATAATCACCATACACTCAGCTACATATATCAGAATGTGATGATCGCAGCCTTCAATTTGACATTCTCTGGTAGTACGTGCTATTTTGAAATCCGTAGCAAAATTTGTACGGATGGGTGGACAACAACAACATGTCATTGAACTCGTTGCATGTCTTCTTGTCCACAAACATGCAACATTAGAACTATTATATTTCATCCTTTATGCTATTTGAGTGTACCAAAGGACGGATGCACTCATTTGTTTGCCGGAAAAACTTGACTCAGTTTAAAGTGTAAATACGCTGCTTAAAAAATGAATATTCTCTTCATGAATATAAATACACTCCTTAACAAGTGTGACAAAACGTTGCGTAGCGATTTCTTTTTCATGTTTGAAACTAAAAAAGAAAAACGAAACCCCCTATAAAATCGTATATTTAAAGAGGAAGGTTAATTGATAGTATCGCCTGTTATATAGAGACCCTAAACTTATAAAACGTTCCTCCAACTCCATGCCTTTCTTGCCTTCGTTGCAGTCAGATTTTGAGTATCGTTTCATAAAAATATGAAAGGTCGAATTAAATTTTTGAAACATTGTTTTGTGTGGTATTTCATGAGGTATATCGATTGGGGTATCCGGGAAAATTTAAATTCACTGTAAATAGTATAACAGGAGGTATTCGTCTCTCATGACTCGGACTTTTGCCGGTGCACAGGTGTTAAATTCCCATATGAACCGGTCTATTGCCGTTACAACTTTTTTCGGTGCAAAACTTCGGCTCCATCCAGCTAGCTGATAGATCCGGCAAGAGGTATACCCTCTGTATATATATTATACTATATATAACAATCCATGGGTATGGAATGTATAGTGATATATGTACACACAGGACTATGGGTATACAGTATGGGTATGTCATGGAATATTGATGGAGACTGTGTGTTTTCTTGAAAGTGTTCCCCGCGAAACAGTTTACGTTGCTACTGATGCCGTGGCGTCATGATGTGCACGCGACGCCAAAGAAAAGTTGTTCACTGTAACATCCGACATTACGTTGTTTCGGCCAGGGTGCGTCGGTCCACTCGTACTGGACTGATATGGAAGAAGCGGTATATTCCCCTGTTTGTTCCCTGTTAGCCCTTGTTACTACTAATCGACCTAATGCTTTATATTATTCCATGACTGATGTGGGCGTTGCGTAATGCAGGCTAAGCGATATTCTGTGCTGGGTGGTGTAATGCATGGTTGTGTAATGCGATAGTATAGTATAGGTGTTATATGACCCTGTAGGACTACTGTTAGCCCTTAGTACTACTAATCCACCTAAGGCTTTATATTATCGTATGACTGGTATAGGTTGTACATAATACTGGGTCGAACGGTGTTATGGGGTGAGTAGGGGGTTATGCATGGTTGTGTAGTGTGATAGTATATGATGTAAGGTCTGTTATTTATTTATTTATTCATTTATTTATTTACTGGGGTTTATGGTCACATATTTCTGCACTATGGCTAATCATGACCACGACAGTTTTACTGGTGGAGGAAACTGGAGTACCTGGAAAGAACCACCGGGCAACGGCGAGCAACTGTCAGCTCCCAACATACTAACTCCACACAAGCGGGGTTAGCATTGGTTGAAGATAGGTGCACCATCGACGTGCAGTACGCCTTAGTACACAACGCCACCGTGCCCCCACCTGCGCAGTGGGAGTGAAGTGTCTTGCCCAAGGACACAACGCGGTTGCCGCAGGTGGGATTCGAACCGAGGATCTCTCGGCTTGCAGCCTGCACCTCTACCTACTGAGCCACCACCGCCCCATGTAAGGTCTGTACTGCCGCTGGGTCAGTGGTAGTCCTTAGTACTATTGATCCACCTAAAGTGTTATCGTGTCCTACATTTGGGATCTGCAGTACGTTGTGCTAGGTCCAGCGGTGTTGTGGCAGTGTAGGATGTACGGTCTGTTGTACCCCTGCTGATTCAATGTAACCCCATGTTATTATTGAGACACCTACTGCGTTATACTGTCCTACAGTTGGTATGGGTAATGCGTACTGCTAAGTCATGCAGTGTTGTGCTTGGTTGTCTGGTGCAGCAGTACAGGAGGAACTCTCTGTACCCCATAGATCTTCGGTTAGCCCAAAGTACCACTATCCATTCCAGGCGTTGTGCTGACCCACAGTTGGTACGGGTAGTATGTAATGCTAGGGCAAGCGGTATTGTGAGACTGGGGTTTTGGGTAAAGCATGGTTTTCTAGCATCACAGTAGGGAATGGATGGCCTTATGGGCATTCTAAGACTTAGCCGAGGGTAGAGGTCGTGATCTGAGATAGTTAGCAAACATGAAGTTCTGCTGGGACAAATGATCAAGTTCTACTATAGTCACCGAATAGTGTTGTCCTCTACCACTAGAGCTGTAGGTTAACCGAAACCGAACCGAGGTTTTTAGTTTTTTTTTTTAAACCGAAACCGAAACCGTCGACATCCCGTAATCTAAGGTTTTTCGTTTTTTTATTAAATACTCTCTTGCTGTGCAGAAATTCACCGAATGTAGCCATCCCAGAGTAGTGAGAGTACCCAGACACTGCCAATGACAGTGTCTGGGTACTCTCACTACTCTGGGAAGGCTACATTCTGTGAATTTCCGACATTTCAGTTCAGTGGTGTTTGCAGCTTTCCTCAAGATGCGTGTAGGTGTCAGACCTCGAAAATGGCCAAGCACAATAAAAGTTCTGTATATTTAGGTAATTATTATATTGGCCTTCCTGATTCTTTATGTGTTATAGCTTATTTCGGGCATTCATTGAGTTTCACTCAATTTCACTGCCATTCAGTTATGACTCCGGACATAAGAATGAGTTTTATTGAATTTTATTTGGCCTCATGAACAAACCGGACACCGAACCGAACCGAGGTTTTACTCCACCTGAAAAACCGAAACCGAAACCGAACAAGAAATGTAAAAACCTACAGCTCTATCTACCACCCCCTTACAGCCCTGTACGATTACTACTGACTTGCTCAATTAATACAAGTTTTCTAACTATCTCAGACTGCTCAAATCAAACTCGGATCATATCGACCAAATAAGCTAATAATAATAACACTTCGGCCGGCCGCTGATTTGTCGCGGTTCTCGTATGAGAAGGACTTGGTTACCCATGTTCTACCAACTGCCTCCCTATTCCCGCGCATCTTCTCTCCTCCCAACACTCGGAGACGAATTGCTTGATGACATCCCTTGCCCCATTCTTCCCAATCTCTTCGATTAGTATATTAACCCTCTCCTTTGAGTCGCCCCCTAACCACATGTCCTTCATTCTCCCATCCCACTTCCCCATTATACTCCCCGTGAATCTTGTTCTTTTAGACTGATATTTTGGGCATTCTATAAGAAAGTGTTCCAGGGTCTCCACCACGCCCAAGTTACACACCTGGCACTCCTTTTCACTGTTTTTCCCCTCAGCTCCAGGGACCGCGACTTCGGCTTGAACAACAGTGACCCCCCAAAGGTGCCATCAAGGTACTCTTCAAAACCAGGCTTCTCTTTATCACGCAGGCCACCCAAAGACCTCTTTCATTTGACCCCATTCGCCAATTACGGTTACAATCCTCCATGACCCTTTCTCTGACAATCTTTTTGCCCTGGTTTGTCCCAACGTCAAGGTCCGAGATCTCCAATGAGTAGTTTTCTAAAAGCTCACTCATTTGGACCATCCACCCCGTCTTGATATTTGAGTTGAAAGTTCTCAGGAACATTACTTTACACCATCGGCTATCGGGGAGATTTACCAAATAATTAAGATATCCGAGTTTCAATAGGTCTATCCTGTCCTTGATCCTCATCCACCCAAGTTCACCCCTGATCGCCTCTAGCACTGCGGCATCACTTGAGCCTGTTATCGAGCAATTGTTCAAACGAGTGACTCTTCTTACGACTCGTATCCCCATATGGGAATTGGAGGATACCTATGACATTGTGATGTAGTACTGAAGGAGACCTTTCGAGGATACCTTTCGAGGATACGTTTCGAGGATGCCTTTTTGAAGATACTTTTTGGAAGAGAGTTGTAGATCCTAGCGTCTGTTCAGTTCTTGGCATCTAGACTATTACTGACTATTGACTTGTCCCATGTCACTTAGGAAATAAACGTCTCTTGTTTTATTGGAAATTCTGGAATTTGACTATGGAAAACTATTTGTTAACGAGCCCCGGAATAATAATAATAACACTTCGGCCGGCCGCTGATTTGTCGCGGTTCTCGTATGAGAAGGCCTTGGTTACCCCTGTACTCCCAACTGCCTCCCTATTCCCACGCTTCTCCTCTCCTCCCAACTCTCGGAGACGAACTGCTTGATGACATCCCTTGCCTCATTCTTCCCAATCTCTTCGATTATTATATTAATCCTCTCCTTTGAGTCGCCCCCTAACCACATGTCCTTCATTCTACCATCCCACTTCCCCATTATACTCCCCGTGAATCTTGTTCTTTTAGACTGATATTTTGGGCATTCTGTAAGAAAGTGTCTAACGAAACGAGAGACGTTTATCTCCATTGTAATTCCTGTCATCGTTAGAAGTGAAAACAATCTCCAAACCCGTTTTATTTGAAGAAAAGCAATCAAAACAATATTATTTTGGATCTCGGTCTATTTACCATGATCGAATTTAGAGGGTAGGTTCGATCTGCAATAGGAGCTGTTTAGCTCAGTTGCTCGCGCGTAGCGTGGATACAGACGTGTTTTAATTGACCCACTTCCGGCAATAAGAGCACGAAAAGGGTGAATTCACCTGTAGTTAGAGCAAGGAGCCGACCAGGAAGGAGAAATAGGAAATTGTTTTACCTCTGATCGTTAGTTTTAGGGTTTCCCTAAATAACTGGTCGTTTATGGTGAATGTAGAATGTGAATTATTATTATTATTATTATTATTATTATTATTATTATTATTACTGTTATTGTTATTATACGAATACTGAAGGACAGTATCTGCAATAGTATCCTTAACTATTTGTATGTAAATTAGGTCGCTTAGAATACTGTTATTAAATTTCCAAATATCACGTCCTCCAGTTTGATTTATAAGTGTTAGGGAAATTATAACGGGTGCATGGTGCGATCTGTACATGATACCAATATCTACTTTTTAAACAGTTATCCATAAGTCAGATGTAATAAAAATCATCAGCAGCAAAATTTTAATTAATGAAGCACCGGGTTGTACCCGGTGCTTCATTAATTTAATTTTTGATGATTATTCCTATAATTAGTGTTCGTAATCTATTATTATTGCGACCGTGGAAATCTTGCCCACCCGTAGAAAGTGACCAGTCAACAATACCGCCGACTATAAGGCCTGTGTTCTTGTCAAGATGTTCAGCGAAAGTGGGAACAACAGCAAAGCTTGCGCGGTGGTGGGGGTGCGCATGGCAGCTATGACAGCCAATCAAATTATGCGTTCAGAAAGAACAACGAGGTCAAATTTGACAATGAATTACCATATCATTTGTCCTTTGATCAAGTCCCACTACAGTCACCCACTACTTCAGTCTTCTGCCACCATTGCAGCATTAAACCGTTGCTACTGACTTGTAGAAGTACTTCACGTGTGGATGGGATACGGTTCTGTGGGGTTTATTTACAGCCTCGATACTTTTGAATGGCACTACTGCTGTCCAGCTAACAAACGCGGTTACTTATAATTTCAAAGTATGCCGTCTTCGCATTGAACACGATATTTTTATTCGGCTTCGCAAGAAATTATTTCACCTTTCTTCAAAACAAATTTGTCAAGTTCGTGATATGCCTGCCACGAAGCAATTTGCCGTACTGTTCCGTAAATTGTTAAGTGGTTTCTCTAAGGAATAAATTATTCTGTGGCTTAATTTTATTTATACGGACGCTCCATCGTAGCCCTGAATTCATTTGGAGACTGTTTTTCATTGTTTTTGGCTTATATAGTTTGACCTCCATATACAGGCATATATGTCTGCAATTTATGGCGCTTTAATGGCGTAACATGGTGCACAATGATTTGAAAGAAAATTGCCTACCAGTGTCTGTATAGTTAGATGGCTGCCTCCCTACCCCACTCCAAACCAGGGAAGAATAGCAATTCCCAAATTCAAATTAAATCCATGTTGGTTATATATGAGGCACCATCGTCGACTCGAATTCAATTTCATTTCGAACTATTGAAAAATGTAAATTACGTCTCAGCATTCGGTGTTTTCCGGATTAGCATATTATTATCATTTCATTTGCATTCAATTCGAGTCGACGGTGATGTTACGCCTATAACCAAAATGGATTTAATTCAAGTTTGGAAATTAGACTCGTCCGGCTAACACGAAGATTTGTCTGAAGTGCGTCTACTCGCATTAATGGTTATATACGTCGCACTACCGTCACGTCGAATTTTATTTTTAATTAACTGAATTCGACGCAACGGTAGTGCAACGTATATAAGAGGCTCTACAGAGTTAGACTGATGACCTGGAAGCTTGAGTCTATTCTTTTTCATAAGTTGGAGATAAAACTTTAAGCCTAAGAATGTGAATTTGTAACAAAGTTATTCTCTTGTACTTCTGTAAAAAAATTTGAAAAATCATGAGATATTCTAAATCTTTAAATCTATAATAATTAACCCTGTGGCCTTGAATTGATCATACGAGTTGATAGATAGATAGATAGATAGATAGATAGATAGATAGATAGATAGATAGATAGATAGATAGATAGATAGATAGATAGATAGATAGATAGATAGATAGATAGATAGATAGATGGATGGATGGATGGATGGATGGATGGATGGATGGATGGATGGATGGATGGATGGATGGATGGATGGATGGATGGATGGATGGATGGATGGATGGATGGACGGACGGACGGACGGACGGACGGACGGACGGACGGACGGACGAACGGACGGACGGACGGACGGACGGACAGATAGATATTTTTTATTTTACGATATATCAATAACGTTTTACAATTAACAGATAATTTGTATTAAGAAAAAAAAAATATTGATACATCGTAGGGAGGTTTTGTCAGGCCATTAACCCTTTGAGACTTTAATTATCCTGACGTTCAAACGTCACTGGGAATTCAGTTTCTTCAACAGTTTTGGAAAATCTGCTTCGCTCAACTCTCACGACACAAATTAAAGAGCTGAGTGCCCGCGTTGAGGAGCTCGAGAGCTCGAACAGCGCCAAAGATGACGCCATAACCCGCCTAGAGAACGAGCTCGATGAGCTGAAGCAGTATGGCATGCGGAATAGTTTACGAATATCGGGCTTTCCAGAAACAAGCGGCGAGGTAACTGATAATTTGGTTTTGGACTTGGCGAAAACAATGGATGTTCCTCTAGATATCAATGAAATTGAAAGGAGTCACCGTTCTGGTGCGCCAGGTGGCAACAGAAGCCAACCCAGGACTGTGTTAGTTAAATTTGGGAGCTATAGAGTGCGTGACAGGTTCTATCGAGCACGTAGAAAACTGAAATCAAGTGTAAATTCCAAAGGTGTATATGTTAACGAACATTTGACTGCGACCAGAGCACAGCTTGCACGAACATGCCGGAATTTAGTCAAGGACAAAAAAATCAACCAAACTTGGACATTCGATGGGATTCTATTCGTGAAGTTAAAGGATGACTCCGTTCGGCGTATGAGTACGCCTCAAGAAGTTCACAAACTTGACAAGTGGTTGAGAAGTGTCACGAACAGTTAAACGTACTTCATAGAACAATGTAAAGGATCAAAATTGACCGAACACTGAAAACAACTCAGATATTGTTCAGCATTGGTGGATGCTTATTTTCAGGAATGAACTGTATTCATAACTTCTTTAACCCAGTTCCAAGAATGTATCAGTGAAGAGCAAGTTAAACAGGAAACTAATATCCATTGGAGATAATATGCTGACACAACAGATATAGCAAGTACACATATGTAGTCTCTTACTTTTATACACATATTCCAACAAATCTTAATATTCATTAAAATTCCTATTCCTTGTTCAAATTTGGTAATGAGTGTCTGATGACACCCTCTTAGAACTTAAAACCAAATAACCATTAACAACATTGATACACCCCCCCCCCCCCCCCCCCACCCGCACACACACCTTGTAATTTGTTGGCAAGGTATAAAACAGTTCTAAAAGCATTTATAACTTTGTTGCTAGTACATTGTGTAAATTGTTCTGTTGCAATTTATTGGGGAATGCCTGGTGGGCGGTGGCACTCTTTGATACACTGTTGCCGAACAATCCTAAATAATAAATAAAACACATACACTTTGTAAATTGTTGGCAAGCAACTCCCTCCCTCCACAATATATAAAAAAAATCCAAAAGCATTTATACCATTGTTGCTAGTACATTGTGTAAATTGTTCTGTTTCAATTTATGGTGGCACTCTTTTATACACTGTAGACGAACGATCACAAATAAGAAATAAAACACCCCCTATGAAGAAGTAATGCTATTTTGCAGTATGGTAGATAGTGTCTGATATCCCCCCCCCCCCCCTTCTAAATTGCAAGTACCAAGAGCCCCGCACAAAGAAATATGTGAAGAATATTTGTTATTGTTGCTGTTGTGCTGCGTAAATTACAATCAAACAATTTTCCCCTTCCCCCAACCATGTATGAAATATCTCTAAAAGCACCATAACCACTGATGTCAAATTTCTCTGTAAATTGTTAAGTTGCGATTTATTGGAGAGTGCCTGATAGCACTCTCTGATATAATGCAGTCAAACATTCATAAATGAAACACCTCCATACTCATTCGCAGATGTAGTGCCATTGCTTTCTTGCAACTTGGTCCATATCAGGAAAAATTCCTATTGTTCCATCTTAGCGACTTGGTGGATAGTGTCTGACCCCACCCCACCCCCACCCCCCCCCCCCCCCCACATACACACACGCACCTGTAGATATTAATCAGGCAACCCAACATAAAAATATGTACAGAATACATGCAATTGTTGCTGATATACTGTGTAAATTGTAAACAATCAATTTCTGATGAAACCCCCCCCCCCCCCCCCCCCCCACACACACGCGTGAAACAATATTAAAAGCATCATTGCCATTGTGCTCACATAGTGTTGAAATTTGTCTGTTGCCAATTATTGGTGTATTCTCTCAAATACCTTTCTGAAATACGATGCTGTGTAAATCGTAATCAGTCAATTTCTGATGCCCCTAATCGCGCATAATACTATAAGCATTAATACCATGGCTGCTAATATACTATTCAAATTGTTTTATTGCAATTTATTGGAGGGTGTCTGGGCACTCTCTAACACATTGCAGCCAAACAATCATAATAAAAAATACCCCCACCACCCACCTTGTAAATTCTAGGCAATCAACCCTGCATGTAGAAATGCGTGAAGAGTATTTGTAATTGTTGCTGATATGCAGAGTAAATTCAAATAGTATCATTACTATTGTTGCTAACACACTGAGCAAATTGTGCTGTTGCAATTTATTGAGGCGTGACTGGCGACACTCTCTAATACACTGTAGCCAAGCAATCACAAAACGTCTCCATATGAAGAAATAATGCTACTGTTGCAACTTGATGGATATTGTCTGACCCCCAACCCCTCCCCACGTAAACTGCAACCTAGCAACCCCACCTAGCCCCTAACCGCGCAAATCATTCATACCATTGTTGCCGATATACTGTTCAATTGTTTTATTGCAATATATGGGAGGGTGTCTGAGACACTCTCTAATACATTGCAGCCAAACATTCACATAGTGCTCACATAGTGTGCAAATTTGTCTGTTGCAAATTATTGGTGTGTTCTTTCAATACCTTTCTACAACACTTTGCTGTGCAATTAGTAATCAGTCAATTTCTGATGCCCCTAACCTCGCATTATACTAAAAGTATTAATACCATGGCTGCTAATATATTGTTCAAATGTTATATTGAAATTTATTGGAGGGTGTCTGAGGCACTCTCTAATGCATTGCAGCCAAACAATCATAATAAAAATACCCCCCCCCCCCCCCACCCACCTTGTAAATTCTAGGCAATCAACCCTGCATGAAGAAATGTGTGAAGAGTACATGTAATTGTTTCTGATATGCAGAGTAAATTTAAATAGTATCATTACCATTGTTGCTAACACACTGAGCAAATTGTTCTGTTGCAATTTATTCAGGCGTACCTGGCGACACTCCCTAATGCATGGTAGCCAAACAATCATAATTAAAACATCTCCATACGAAGAAATAATGTTAGTGAGTGTTGCAACTTGGTGGATATTGTCTCCCCCCCCCCCCCCCAACCCCTTCCCCACGCAAACTGCAACCTCCATTGTAGCAATCCCACCTAGCCCCCAACCGCGCATAATACTAAAATCATCCATACCATTGTTGGTGATATACTGTTCAATTGTTTTATTGCAATTTATTGGAGTGTGTCTGAGGCACTCTCTAATACATTGCAGCCAAACATTCACATAGTGCTCACATAGTGTGCAAATCTGTCTGTTGTAAATTATTGATGTGTTCTCTCAAATACCTTTCTGCAATACGATGCTGTGCAAACAGTAATCAGTCAATTTCTGATGCCCCTAACCGCGCATAATACTAAAAGCATTAATACCATGGCTGCTAATATACTCTTCAAATTGTTTTATTGCAATTTATTGGAGGATGTCTGGGGCACTCACTAATACACTGCAGACAAACAATCAAAATAAAAAATACCCCCACCTCGCACCTTGTAATTCTAGGCAAGCAACCCTGCATGTAGAAATGTGTGAAGAGTATTTGAAATTGTTGTTGATATGCAGTGTAAATTTAAATAGTTTCAAATTATTGGTGTGTTCTCTCAAATACCTTTCTGATATACGATGCGGTGTAAATCGTATACAGTTAATTTATGATGTCCCTAACCGCGCATAATACTAAAAGCATTAACACCATGGCTGCTAATATACTGTTCAAATTGTTTTATTGCAATTTATTGGAGGGTGTCTGGGGCACTCTCTAACACATTGCAGCCAAACAATCGTAATAAAAAATACCCCCACCACCCACCTTGTAAATTCTAGGCAATCAACCCTGCATGTAGAAATGCGTGAAGAGTATTTGTAATCGTTGCTGATATGCAGAGTAAATTTAAATAGTATCATTACCATTGTTGCTAACACACTGAGCAAATTGTTTTGTTGTAATTTATTGAGGCGTGACTGGCGACACTCTCTAATACACTGTAGCCAAGCAATCACAAAACGTCTCCATATGAAGAAATAATGCCACTGTTGCAACTTGGTGGATATTGTCTGACCCCCCCCCCCCCCCCAACCCCTCACCCACGTAAACTGCAACCTAGCAACCCCACCTAGACCCTTACCGCGCATAATATTAAAAGCATTAATACCACTGTTGCTGATATACTGTTCAATCGTTTTATTGCAATTTATTGGAGGGTGTCTGAGGCACCCTCTAATAGATTGCAGCCAAATATTCACATAGTGCTCACATAGTGTGCAAATTTGTCTGTTGCAAATTATTGATGTGTTCGTTCAAATACCTTTCTGCAATACGATGCTGTGCAAATAGTAATCAGTCAATTTCTGATGCCCCTAACCGCGCATAATACTAAAAACATTAATACCATGGCTGCTAATATACTGTTCAAATTGTTATACTGAAATTTATTGGATGGTGTCTGGGGCACTCTCTAATACATTGCACCAAAACAATCATAATAAAAAATACCCCCACCATCCACCTTGTAAATTCTAGGCAAGCAACCCTGCATGAAGAAATGTGTGAAGAGTATATGTAATTGTTGCTGATATGCAGAGTAAATTTAAATAGTGTCATTACCATTGTTGCTAACACACTGAGCAAATTGTTCTGTTGCAATTTATTGAGGCGTGCCTGGCGACACTCTCTAATGCATGGTAGCCAAACAATCATAATTAAGACATCTCCATATGAAGAAATAATGTTAGTGCAGGCCTGGCATTCTAGAAAATCGAGGAGTGCAAAAAATTGCCCTCGTCGGATTGTGTGGGCATGCAACTGCACCTGCAAATTTCGATGCATGTTCAAGAATGCTGTTTTGTCTCCAGTACACTTGCAAATTACAAGTATAAAGCTGTGTAGCCAATCGTATTAGCTTGTACATGATTAGTAAGTATTTGAACACATACAAGTTTCTCATTATTATGCCTGGAAGAGTATGGGCCATTTAACTCACATGGGACTGTCTTCTTGGATCTTGTAACATGGCTTTCCAGGCGTGCAATAAATTGCCCTCCTCGATTTTATTTAGGCGTGCAGTAGGCGTGCAGCACTCCTGCACTCCTAAAGAATGCCAGGCCTGTTAGTGTTGCAACTTGGTGGATATTGTCTGCCTCCCCCCCCCCCAACCCTTACTCCACGCAAACTGCAACCTACATTGTAGTAATCCGACCGAGCCCCCAACCGCGCTTAATACTAAAAGCATCCATACCATTGTTGGTGATATACTGTTCAATTGTTTTATTGCAATTTATTGGAGTGTGTCTGGGGCACTCTCTAATACATTGCAGCCAAACATTCACATAGTGCTCACATAGTGTGCAAATTTGTCTGAAATAGTAACCAGTCATTTTCTGATGCCCCTAACCGCGCATAATACTAAAAGCATTAATACCATGGCTGCTAATATACTGTTCAAATTGTTTTATTGAAATTTATTGGAGGGTGTCTGGGGCACTCTCTAACACATTGCAGCCAAACAATCATAATAAAAAATACCCCCACCACCCACCTTGCATATTCTAGGCAATCAACCCTGCATGTAGAAATGCGTGAAGAGTATTTGTAATTGTTGCTGATATGTAGAGTAAATTCAAATAGTATCATTACCATTGTTGCTAACACACTGAGCAAATTGTTCGGTTGCAATTTATTGAGGCGTGACTGGCGACACTCTCTAATACACTGTAGCCAAGCAATCACAAAACGTCTCCATATGAAGAAATAATGCTACTGTTGCAACTTGGTGGATATTGTCTGACCCCCAACCCCACCCCACGTAAACTGCGAACTAGCAACCCCACCTAGCCCCTAACCGCGTAAATCATTCATACCATTGTTGCTGATATACTGTTCAATTGTTTTATTGCAATATATAGGAGGGTGTCTGTGGCACCCTCTATTACATTGCAGCCAAACATTCACATAGTGCTCACATAGTGTGCAAACTTGTCTGTTGCAAATTATTGATGTGTTCTCTGAAATACCTTTCTGCAATACGATGCTGTGCAAATAGTAACCAGTCAATTTCTGATGCCCCTAACCGCGCATAATACTAAACGCATTAATACCATGGCTGCTAATATACTGTTCAAATTGTTTTATTGAAATTTATTGGAGGGTGACTGTGGCACTCTCTAATGCATTGCAGCCAAACATTCACATAGTGCTCACACAGTGTGCAAAATTGTCTGTTGCAAATTATTGGTGTGCTCTCTCAAATACCTTTCTACAATACTTTGCTGTGCAATTAGTAATCAGTCAATTTCTGATGCCCCTAACCGCACATAATACTAAAAGCATTAATACCATGGCTGCTAAATACTGTTCAAATTATTTTATTGAAATTTATTGGAGGGTGTCTGGGGCACTCTCTAATACATTGCAGCCAAACAATCATAATAAAAAATACCCCCACCACCCACCTTGTAAATTTTAGGCAAGCAATCCTGCATGAAGAAATGTGTGAAGAGTATTTGTAATTGTTGCTGATATGTAGAATAAATTTAAATAGTATCATTACCATTGTTGCTAACACACTGAGCAAATTGTTCTGTTGCACTTTATTGAGGCGTGCCTGGCGACACTCTCTAATACATGCTAGCCAAACAATCATAATTTAAACATATCCATATGAAGAAATAATGTTGCTGTTGCAACTTGGTGGATATTGTCTGACTCCCCCCCCCCCCCGACCCCTCCCCAACGTTAACTGCAACCTAGCAATCCCATTTAGCCCCCAACCACGCATAATACTAAAAGCATTAATACAATTGTTGCTAATATACTGTTCAATTGTTTTATTGCAATTTATTGGAGCGTGTCTGAGGCACTCTCTATTACATTGCAGACAAACAATCATAATAAAAAATACCCCCACCACCCACCTTGTAACTTCTAGGCAAATAACCCTGCATGAAGAAATGTGTGAAGAGTATTTGTAATTGCTGCTGATATGTAGAGTAAATTTAAAAAGTATCATTACCATTGTTGCTAACACACTTGCGCAAATTGTTCTGCTGCAATTTATTGAGGCGTGCCTGGCGACACTCTCTAATACACTGCAGCCAAACAATCATAATTAAAACATCTCGATGTGAAGAAATAATGCTACTGTTGCAACTTTGGAGGATATTGTCTGACCACCCCCCCCCCCGACCCCCACCCCCCCCCCCCCCCCCGCAAATTGCAACCTAGCAACCTCACCTAAAAATATGTGAATAATATGTGTCATTGTTTCTAACATGCTACGTAAATTGTAACCAGCTTCTGATGCCCCTCTCCAACGATGCATAAAACAAGTTTAAAACCATCCCTGTCAATACACTGTGCAAATTTCAATTTCAGTTTCTGATGCCCCAACCATCTACAAAACAAGTTTAAAGCTACAATACCATTGTTGCTGATACAGTGTGCAAATTGTTCTGTCGCAATTTATTGTATGGTGCCTGATGGTCCTCTCTAATACATTGCAGTAGAACAATCGGAAATAAAAGCCTCCATAACAGGAAGAAATGCAATTGTGCAAATGAGAGACTTGGTTGATAGTGTCTTACCCGCCCTACCCCCTCCCTGTAGATGCTCCTATACATTGCAGCCAAACAACACCTTTATATGAAGAAGTAATACTGCTGTTGCAACTTGGTGGATAGTTTCTGACCCCCCCCCCCCCCCCCCAGCCCACCCCATCCCTGTATATTGCAAGTTCCCAGCCACGAACCCCTCATAAAAATGTGAAGAATGCTTATAATTGCTGCTGTGTAAATTGTAATCAATCAATTGTTGATGTCTTTTTGCATGAAATCTTTCTAAAAGCACCAATTCAATATGAAGAAGTAATACTACTGTAGCTACTTGGTGGATAGAATTTGATCCCCCCCCCCCCCCCCCTCAAACACACACACCATTGTATATTGCAACCAAGTAACCCCTCATAGAAATAAGTGTAAATAAGTGAAGCAACCATATATAAAACTATGCAATGAACACATGCAGTTGTTGCTGTTGCTGATATGCTGTGCAATTGTAATCAATAAATTGTAATCAATCAATTGTTGATGTCTTTTTGCATGAAATCTTTCTAAAAGCACCAATTCAATATGAAGAAGTAATACTACTGTAGCTACTTGGTGGATAGAATTTGATCCCCCCCCCCCCCCCCAAACACACACACCATTGTATATTGCAACCAAGTAACCCCTCATAGAAATAAGTGTAAATAAGTGAAGCAACCATATATAAAACTATGCAATGTACACATGCAGTTGTTGCTGTTGCTGATATGCTGTGCAATTGTAATCAATAAATTTCTGTCCCCGCCCAGGCACACACAGACCGTGTGTGAAACCATCTTAGAAGCACTAAAACAGTGGAATCCTGTTAAATGAATAGCCACTTTGCCACCGCAAACTATTCATTTAAGAGAAGTATTCATTTAGCAGGAATTTGTCACTTTCCTGTATTCTTAAGACAAACTGAATATTTATTCTGTTATATCTTGTCTGACAGAGCTCATCTTTGCCTGTATTCTATCCTGTAGAATACCCACCCACCCTCCCCAGACCCTAGTAATTGTAACCAAACAACACTGTACACTACAATTTTATATGAAATGTATGTCTGTGGAAATGATGGCACTGTTGCAAGTTGCTGATATGCTGAGTAAATTACAATGACTTAACCACTGTATTACGGAGATAGTGGTTAATTTGATGCAATGACCGTTCATATAGCCATTAGGTTAACATCACACAAGCAATGATTTTGACATACATGGAAAAATGGAAGTGGAATTCAGCAATCCTGGATGTTACCCTAATGGCTAATTTGTTAACACGTGTACAAGGAACCAGAGAACAGTTATACCCCCTGCATCATCTCTGAACAACAGAAATTACCCGTTATATATATTTTTTCTCTCTACTGCTTTCTGCTCTACATAAATCAATTGTTTCAACAATTATCTATCATAAATAGTTCTAGTAAACCCTTGAATCTCATTATCTTCCAAAGATTGGATACTAAACAAACTGTACTCAATGATGTCATAACTGCAATAACTCCTCTATGTTGCTTGTGCCTTGGTGATGTTGGTGGTCGGTTTGGTTATCATGGCGGGTAATATCAATCTTGACGAGATCCAGACCAATCCCGAGTATGATTTTGGTTTTCTACTGAATAATAATATAGAGACATCTCCAGAAGACAACGACTCGGCGTCTATATTCAATAATACTGAATGCAAGTACATTCTCCCTAGTGAATTTGGTGCTGAATTAGGTGGTGTGCGTGGATCTTTCTCGGCATTTCACATCAACTGTCAAAGTCTTAATGCTCACTGGGATCCATTACACCACTTACTCTCCGACCTAAATGGCGCAGAGAACACATTCGATGTAATAGGCCTCACGGAAATTTTTCAAATCCCTGAAAATGTGGCATACACTCTAGAAGGATATCACCCCTTACTAGCAAATACAAGACCTAGTGATGATGACAGGCGCGGAGGGGTTGGGTTGTTCATAAAAAATGACATTGCTTTCAGTGTTCGTCAAGATCTCTCTGTTTTTATACCTCACGTATTTGAGTCTATCTTTATTGAATTAAAGTCAAAACATTCATCAAAAATTATCGGCGTAATATACAGACCTAATACTGCACCAAAAGCAGATATAGACCTATTCCAATCAAAAATGAATTACATAACAGACATAATTAACAAGGAAAGGAAAACTTCCCTTCTTATGGGCGATTTCAATGTTGATCTCCTGAAAGTAGGTTCTCATTCTAAAACGGACTTATTCATTGACTTGATGTTTAGTGAAGGCTTCATACCTGTTATTACCAAACCAACCAGAGTAACAGATCGATCGGCAACGTTGATAGATCACATATTTTCCAACTCTGTCTCCAATTGCTTTAAATCTGGAATAATCCTCACCGATGTTTCTGACCACTTTGGGATTTTTTATATTGAACTGGATTACACCAAATCCGACAGATCAAAACCATCTCTTTCAAGGAAAATAAACACCACAAATATAGAACTCTTTAAGACGTTATTGTCTCAATGCGATTTTTCTACGGTCATGAGTGCAGACAGCCCCAATACATCTTATAATAATTTTTTGAATATCTACTTAAATGTTTTTGAAACAGCCTTCCCACTGAAAAGCTTCAAACCAAATAAGAAATTTATAAAACGTCAACCTTGGATGACAAAAGGTCTCTTAGTGTCTGCAAATAACAAGAATAAATTGTTCAAAAAGAAATTACGATCCCCTACTGAAGTCAATGTTAAGAATTATAAAAACTACTGCCAACTATTTAACAAAATTCGGAAGCAAAGCAAAGCTATGTATTATGAAAAACTTATTTCAGAACACAAGAATAATATGCGGAAAACATGGCAAGTCCTAAACAGCGCCTTAAATAGAAATAAAAGGAAAAGTTCCCTACCATCCTTCTTCAATCTTGGTGACAAAAAGATACACACACCAAAGGGCATTGCACAGGAGTTTAATAATTTTTTTGCAAACATTGGCAATCAGACCTCAAAACTAATATCTAAACCACCAAATTCACTTGACGAGTTCTTGAATAATCGACTACCGCAAAATATATTTATCACACCGACGTCACCCCTCGAAATAACGAATATTGTAAATTCAATGAAATCTAAATTAAGTCAGGACTGTGAAAATATGTCGTCGAGTATTCTTAAACACTCAATAAATTTCATTGCTGTCCCACTAGCGCATATTATGAACAGCTCATTTAGCCAGGGTTTAGTCCCCGACAGAATGAAAATTGCTAAGGTTACCCCAGTTTTCAAGTCAGGTGATGAAAACAATTTCACGAACTATAGACCAATCAGTATATTGCCTGTGCTCTCGAAAATTTTAGAAAAACTTATGCTTATAAGACGTACAAAGTTCTTAAATAAATTTGATATCCTTTATCCACACCAATACGGCTTTAGAAAACATCACAGTACAGTGCACCCTGTTATGCAATTATTAAAATACATAGCCACGGAAAATAACAAAGCCAGTAAAGACAGTACCCTCGCCTTATTTTTGGATCTTTCGAAGGCCTTCGACACTATAAGTCACGAGATACTACTTAAAAAATTAGAACATTATGGAATAAGAGGCAATGCGAATCAGTGGTTCAAAAGTTACCTTCTAAACAGGACACAATATGTTTCCTTTGGAGACAGTAAATCCAATCTAGCAGAAATAACATGTGGTGTGCCGCAAGGGTCTATTTTAGGGCCTATCCTTTTCCTTATTTATATAAATGATATAAATAATTCAACAAAATTAAATCTTCTATCGTTTGCAGATGATACTACGGGATATAAATCTGGGGCAGTAATAAACCAACTAGTCGGTGAACTGAATGCAGAACTGCAAAATATATTCAATTGGTGCTCCTCCAACCACTTAGTTCTCAACCCTAAGAAAACTAAATATATAATCATCAATCCAACGCACAAAGGAAATGATTCCCATCCGAACATATGTATAAATAACCAGGTCATCGACAAAGTTGGAAACAGTCAGAACGAAAAGTCAGTGAAATTCCTTGGTATAAATATTGACGAAAATCTATCCTACAATGTACACATATCTCAAATTTGCTCAAAAGTTGCTCTCGCCAATTTCACCCTAAGTAAAGTGAAAAAAATTCTTCCTCATAGAGTTATGAAAACCCTATATTTTACATTAATACAGAGTCATTTTGTATACGGAATTTCTATATGGGGGGCCGCAAAATCCTGTAACCGACTGTTTAAACTACAGAAACGGTCAATACGAATCATCAATAATAAAAAATATAATGCCCATACTGACCCACTGTTTTTGAAAAATGGTATCCTAAAAATAAAAGACCTATATTACCTGCATGCTTCCTTGTTCATGTTTGATTGGCATAATGGAAATCTCCCTGCATCATTTGCGAATTTCTTCCCTGCTGTGAATACTCGAACTAATGTAAACACACGTCAATCGGGCCTTCTATATAGGCATAGAACAAGAACAAAAACATTAGATAATCTACCTGTCTTTGCATTCACTAAATTATGGAATGAATTAGAAAGGGATATCAAGGCCATAAGGAACAGAAAGAAGTTTAAAAAAACGCTAATTGAAAGATTTCTTTCCGCATACTTAAACAATGTCTCCTGTTCTAATCCCTACTGCCCAGATTGTGCTATCTAAAGGTTTTGTTTCCACTCATAACGAATCCTCGAGTGTGTATCCCCTCTTTTTCCAGTTCGTACCGATCTACAATAATCGTGCACCAGGACAATATTTGGAACAATAAGCTGACATGATGTATTCGTAACTTAATTTCAACGTAAATTGTCTGGTATTCTCGTCTCTGCCGGGCTCGGATTCGGTTATCATCCTTGCATTTTCTAAATTCTGTTTTGGGGCAAATTGTCCCTTATCTTATATTAAGTTAACTAACGCAATGGTGAGATCCGTGTCGGGGCCTGACCAAACTGTTCTCCGACCACCACCCGCACCATCCGCACATATTACAGTCGAGCTATCTAAAAGAAGATAATGAGAATTAACTATGTTGCACTAGTACCTATTTCTGTGTTTTTCCTACACTCTTCTTCTTTCAACCTCTCACTTTTCCTCTCCTATCTATACCTAAATGTTCTTTTCTCTCCTACTTAGGGAAAGGCAGGAAGACAGCCAATCTGGTGAATAAAACATATATCATATATCATATCAACGTTTTTCAAAATGCGACGTCAAACGTCGGAAAGTACAAATAGCAAGATATTTTTCACGTTAGTGATTATCTGGTTGCGGACTAGATTATTTCTGGTGGTCTCAGTTTGTTATTCAAAATTTGCACTCTCCAATAATTTATAATAAAACAAATTTATATAAACAAATTATTATTTGTGTTTGACTGGATATGAAATATAAGCAAGGAAAGTGTGGGCTTTTGCTCTGGTATTCTCATTTTTGAAAGCCCAGATAGTGGCTTCTACACTCAACCAGTTAAGACGTCTTGGCAGCAGGGTTATATTAGTATTTTAAGCTGCGATAACATGTGGCTCAACGGTGATTAATGAGCACCATTCGGGAGAAAATAGAATTTGAGGTTAAGACTTTAAAAAGTCGAAAAATAATAACAAAACTAATGACCACAAAGTATCAACGTGCTGTTTGATTTCGTACGTAATAACACGTAGAACAGTATCAAAGGGTTAAATTAAACAAAAGATTTCGTACGTAATAACACGTACAAAAGTATCAAAGGGTTAAACTCAAATTTTAAAACACGACAGTAAAGCACGACAACTCAAAAACAATCCAGAAGTCAATCAGCAGCAATCGTCAACCGTCGATGGATTATTATAATCCCTGATGGGTACGGGTGTGGGCTGGGAAAATCTCCCCCGAGGGCAAGATATTTGGGCCGGACACGAGGCTTGCCGAGTGTCTGGTCCAAATATCTTGTCCCGGGGGTGAGATTTTCCCATCTCACACCCGTACACATCAGGGATTATTTTTCTCCCCCACCATACAGCGGTTACGTTAACCAGAGGTAATCGGCGGTCACGTGCTGATACAATCAACTCATTTGGTATTCGTTGTTTTGAAAAATTAATGTCACCATCGGAAAGAGCATGGAAAAGTTATGTATATACCAAAGGTATATACCGCGAAATCGATTCGGAACGGTGGCAGCTTGAGGGTTGAAGAGTTTTAGAACACCGAACTTTGATCACACTGCATTTTGATGACGTCTAAATGGAAGCAAGGGGGGCGCGGTGGCTCAGTTGGTAGAGGTGCAGGCTGCAAGCCGAGAGGTCCTCGGTTCGAATCCCACCTGCGGCAACCGCGTTGTGTCCTTGGGCAAGACACTTCACCCCGATTGCCTACACGAGGGCACGATGACGCTGTGTACTGAGGCGGACTGCACGTCGATGGTGCGCATGTCTTCAACCAATCTAACCCTGCCTGTGCTGCGGTGCAGAGTTCAGAGTTACGATGTTGGGGAGCTCACAGCTGCTCGTCGTTGCTCGGTGGTTCTCTCCGGGTACTCCGGCTTCCTCCACCCGTAAAACTGTCATGGTCACGATTAGCCATTGTGCATAAGTATGTGACCTTAAACACCAATAAACAAACAAACAAATGGAAGCAAGAAACTGATACGATATGCATAACGCCATAATAACGTTGTAAATGTATAACGTCACGTGGTGGGGTGGGATACATCTATCTCTCCCTGCTATCTCACCCTGGACAGATATATGTTACACATGCAGTGGGGGGAGAAAAACGTAACTAAGGAATGAGGTATAAACCAAAAATAGCTTCAGCGACATCATCCAATGAGTTTTGAACAGTTATTTTTAAAAAAAATTCTACAACTGAATGCTTCAAAATATCTACGTCACTGGGGACTCTTTTTCTGGGAGGATATTCAGCAAAACAACGCTTTAGAGCCGCCCAGACCCAACCTTACAGGTGCTCTACTATTCCCATGCGTCGTAAGTATCTTTTTATTCTGTGGACATCTGGTATTCATGGACATAATCTGACGTATTTTGCCCACAAGATATGCCGTCGGGGCCGTCTCACCCCTCGCCCCCCGCAGACCACACTTGACCACCACTGGGGGCCCTACAAGAAGCGTTGTTTGTTTCACGACCCATTCAGACATCTTCTATTGGGTTTGGAATGAAATAATAAGACATTTTCATCTCCATTTTACAATAAAATGTATTCAACTTGTCCGGTAAATTAGGCCTGGACCTCTCATCGGCGTGGTCCACATATAATTTGCTGGACGAGTTTCGTTAATTTTTCCATAAATTGGGGATTCGTTGCCAATCCTCTATTTAAATTGGGCTTCTCAAACAATTTGTTTTTGGAATCACCAGAACAGAGGTATATTGCATTCGGAGGCGGAGACAATCGATCTTTGAAAATGCAAAGTATACTATGTAGCTGTGTCTGAAAGAGATAACTCTTTTGTTTATAAAGGAAAAATACGATCAATATAAAACCTTTCTTGGTGTGAATAAAGTCAATTATTTTTTCCTCTTTAAAGCAAGAGACGTATTGGCCATACTGATCATTTGAAGGACGGGGTAACACTCTCTACCTTCCAGAATACTGTTCCTATCGTCGCTCCGAACCCGTGAGCCAAACGCTTTTACAGACATGTTTTACGTTTTCAAACTTATAACAAAAGATATTATTTTGATTTGGTTGATAATTTTTAAAATTGCACATAGTAACAGCACTAAAAGGTATACAGTTTGTCATTCAAGACGAAACTCGGATACCACAATTGGAGAGACAAATGCGAGAAGTAGGATAAAATGCGCTGAGCAATGTAGTCCCAACAATGGTTGCACTGTCGCCAATTTTCGAAAAAAGAATGGTAAGGATGTTTGCGAGTTATTTGGTGGCAACCTGTTCAGTGGAAGCTGTGAAGATTTTCTAGCTGATTTGGAGAGTGTGGCATTAATTCGGCGCCCGGTGAGTGTTTATTTTTTATTTTATTTCTTTAATTTTTTTCTTCACATTTATTTGGAAAGTTCTTGTCTTTATATCACATAAACATACTCTTTGCCTTTTAGAAATGTCCATTTAACCCTTTACCCAACATGAAAAGCAGACGACACTTGCAAAAAGAATTCTTGAATAACTAATTTTTTTCATTTTTTGTCTCAAAAACATAGGTTATGACCCCTCGTTGGAACGAGCTCGACGAGCTCGTTCCAACGAGGGGTCATAACCTATGTTTTTGAGACAAAAAATGAAAATATTTTGAAAATTAATTGTCGATTTTTGAGAATAGCGCTGGCCGGTTTTGGCCGTTACGTTGGGTAAAGGGTTAAGGTGATATTTAAGTAAGGAAAATTAGTTTGATTTAAGATTCCAAAGTTTCATATTCAATAAACAGAAATTAAACATACACAAATTATACATCAAAATGAAAGTTGTGATGTATAGAATACTACAAATATGTGCATTTATCTCACAGAGTTGACAGCTGGCAACAATGGTTCCTAGGAGTCTGTTCTTCAGCCCATCCTATCATAAAGTTATAAAACAAGTTCAGATAAATCAATAAAACCAAGGCTCTTTACAAAGGAGTATCGGTTTGTAGTAATTGACAAACTCAATTAACATATGACATACATGGATGAATTGTTTTGCAAAAATCCCCGTTTCGCAAAAGGGTTTTAAGTTGTAACGTTGATATCTTAACCTTTCGCCTGACGCAACGGCAAATATTTCCCAATGTTATTCTTAAAAATCGTCATTTAAATTATAGGAAATAAACAAACTCCCCGTGACAACATTTCTGAATACACTCCGTTTCTAATTTTCACTTTCTGCTATTCGAATAAATGACCACCACGAAGAGCAACTGTGCATTATTTTAGCAATAAGTGGGCATTATTGGGTAAAAAAATCTTTAATACATTCAAACAAGTTGCAGTTATTATACAATAAAACCCTCAACACGTTTATTGAGAAAGGCAATCTGAGATTTTATTGCCGCTTGAGCCATAAATATACCCAAAAGAACACAACTGTCACCTTTATCTTTTTAAGATAGCTCATTTCGACGGTTATGGACAATGTCATTTTCTGTAAGTGATCTCCTAAAACCAGTGCGGGTTGAAAAACTTCAGGCTGCCATTTTACAAATATTCGATAAATTTTCTCCTTCAAGTTGATTTATTTAATCAAATCAGACGCTTGCATACGTATGATACATAAAACATGAGGGTACTTGTGCATAATGGATACTGTAGTTTTGTTAACCCTTTATGAAGCATAGCGGCCAAAACGGCCAACAAATTAACAAGAATAACCCTACCACAACCTAAAATACCTCGAAAGTTTCTCAATAAAACCACACAAATATGGATATCATTAGAACTAGCTCGTCGAGCTGGTTCTAATGATATCCATATTTGTATGCTTTTTTAAAAATTGTGAAATTTGTTTTCGAAAAATGTGAACTTTAATATTTTTTTTTAAAATATTGTGTTAGATAAAGAGTTAAATGGTCAACTTATTTTTTCTCAGTTGCAGCTTATTTTCATTTTAAAGTTATTCTAGAGACTTTTATGTAAGTTTTGTCCTTTGTCGTGTTAGGTAAAGAGATAGTAATAGTCTAGACCAGGGCGCCGAAAACATCCCATGGAAATGGGTAGCGATATCAAAAAGAGCACTCTATTCCGCGATGAGTTAAGACCGGGAGTTTACAAGGAATCATAATTTGTAAATTGACACTCAGTTTATTTATATATATTGGTACTTAAAGCCAGATCTCCAGCTATATCGTGGTGACAAGCGATTATGTAGGGTAAAATGATTCCATCATAAAGTGAAATATGTGATTAAAAACGGGAAAAATGATCATTAGCGCTACACTGAAATAAATTGTGAAGGCAGCAGTGAATAATGACACCAAAGTATGAATGAATTCTGGGAAAATCAACCAGATGACAAAAAAACTTTTGTTCAGGAGATGCAGTTGAAAGAATAAACTTTCACCAACTAAAACCTATTTCAATGATTGATAGTATTGATAAAGAGAGAAGCTGGGAAAACTGATGCTGAAAAATAGTTCTCTCAAAGACGGCACGCTATTATGTCGCTGTCTTCATTAAAATCGACACAATCTAATAGAATGTGCTCGACTCTCAAAGGACATTGACCAGAAACCCATTCAGGTCGCATATTACTTGCTTAAAAAAAGCCATTTGATGCCATTGTCCGGCCAGTGGACCTTCAGCGCGCAATCAAACGGTATCAGGACGCACTGTCTCACTTCAAATCAAAAACTGATTATATTATTTGTTCGGTGTCGGCCTCTACGTGGACCCTTCAGATATGGAATTGGGAGGTGGGCTTCCACGTGGTACTGTAGGATTTGATAACGAAATTCTAATTGGTTCAGATTTTCAGTGGCAATGAGTTAACGATGATGTGAATGCTCTGAGCGTTTCCATGCAATATTCTATGACTACACAAGCCCCACCTGTCGTCCTTCAGAAACCCTTGGCTACCACTAATCATGAACCCATAGCTGCCATGCGCACCCCCACCACCGCGTCAGCTTTGCTGTTGTTCCCACTTCCGCTGAACATCTTGACAAGAAGAACGCAGGCCTTATAGTCGGCTGTATTGTTGACGATTTGGTTCATCTGATCGCGATACAGTACAGCCACCCTGGACTGGTCACTTTCTACGGCTGGGCAAGATTTCCACGGACGCAATAATATTAGATTACAAACACTAATTATAGGAATAATCATCAAAAATTTAATTAATGAAGCACCGGGTTCAACCCGGTGCTTCATTAATTAAAATTTTGCTGATGATGATTTTTATTACATCTGACTTATAGATAACTGTTTAAAAAGTAGATATTGGTATCATGTACAGATCACACATCGCACCCGTTATAATTTCCCTAAAATTTATAAATCAAACTAGAGGACGTGATATTTGGAAATTTAATAACAGTATTCTAAGCGACCCAAAATACATACAAATAGTTGAGGATACTATTGCAGATACTGTCCTTCAGTATTCGTATAATAACAATAACAGTAGTAATAATAATAATAATAATAATAATAATAATTCACATTCTACATTCACCACAAACGACCAGTTATTTAGGGACACCCTAAACCTAACGATCAGAAGTAAAACACTTTCGTATTTCTCCTTCCTGAAACGAAAACTTCAATCAGTGCACCGAAACAAATAGAAGTCCTTACTGAAAAACTCGAAGATTGTTGCGAAAATATATTAGAAAATATCAGTTGCCAAACTTACGAACTCCAAAATGTAATAAATAAGAAAAGTTCAAGGCATGATTATAAAATCAAAAGCCCAACAGAAAGTTGAAGGCGAGAAGCCATCAAAATACTTCTACACCTTAGAAAAGAGGCAGTACACAGAAAAGCTAATACCCAAATTAATAAGAGATAACGGTACAGAGTGTACAGACATCAACGGCATACTCACTACGCAACGTAACTTTTTATGAATCACTGAACAAGTCAAAACTTATAAGCA
Organism: Pictodentalium vernedei; assembly: GCA_031216915.1. NCBI lineage: Eukaryota > Metazoa > Mollusca > Scaphopoda > Dentaliida > Dentaliidae > Pictodentalium > Pictodentalium vernedei. The sequence goes on from CM062289.1 coordinate 54,599,081, forward strand.
ATCACAAAATGGACCAAATAGAAAACTTGTTCTTTGACTCTCAAAATCCATACATTTGCAAACTGGATACAGAAGAATATAAGTTATCTCCGCCAACATGTACGGTATATGGAGATTTAATACCTGGATGTCGGTTTTTAAACACTGAGCCACAGGCGAGGTGTTTCAATGAGACATCCAGGTATTAAATCTCCATATACCGTACATGTTGGCGGAGATAACGTTTTTGTCCCTTTCGAAACACAATACAACTTAGTGGAAATAAATTTGTGGACGTATTTCTCAGCTCCACAATCATTTGGACCACATTCGTGATAATAATTTTGTTTTATAATCGCAGAAGACAACAGATAGAGTTATGTCCCTTGGGTTTTTAAGGAAACGAGTAAACAGTATTTTGTTGACATATCGTCCAAAACGGGAGAAACATTATCACCCGAGACTTTCAGTTGACGCTAAATATCTTTCACTGTTGAGAACCACATTAAAATTATTACTCAATACTCTCACAGGGTCCAAAAAGCTGATACTACATATTCTACACACACAAATCTCCCCAGAATTATATAAAAGTCATCATATTGAAGCTTCCATCAACAAACACCCCCATTCCCACAACCACATCCATAAAAAGTATATTTAGAATGAATCTGAAAAATAGAAAATGGATAGCTGTATGCAATGAAAGTATTCATAACGAATTAAAAGAAGTTGGTGAGTTTAGTTATTTTTTCTGTTGGAAGCAAATAATAGAATATACACCAAGAAAAGAGTTTTGTTGTTGTAGAAATAAAGATGTGGTAAATGATAGAGGAACAAATGTATGTCGAAATTGTGGCTCTGTTTTATGACATGATTTAATTCCATCTTATCCAATTCTTGTTAGAAAATGAAAAGGAAATCCATCTATCAACGGAAATACCAGATAATGCATATCTTATCAGACTACAAAATGGAAATCAATCTATCAACGGAATTACCAGATAATGAATATATTATTGGATTCTAAATTCCAATTTTCTCAAAAGTATCGAGTAATCACCATTACTACAATAAATAAAATAGAGCACCATATTTTTAAAGAGAATCCCAGAACATAAAAGGTTAATAACATTACATTATCTAATACACAAAATGGTTAATCATTTTAACATGACATATATCATAAATTTAAAAAAAAAGAAAACAAAAACACTTATCAAGTACAAACAAATATGGGAAGGTTTTGTAAATACACACTTATCTTAACACTTAAGTGTTTTTATGTTAATATCTTTGTAAATATACACTCTTCTCAACATTTAAGTGTTTTTATTTTAATATCTTTGTAAATATACACTTTTCTTAACATGTAAGCGTTTTTAAGTTAATATCTTCGCACATACACACTTATCGTAACACTTAAGTGTTTTTATGTTAATATCTTTATAAGTACACACTTACCTTAACACTTAAGTATTTTATGTTAATATCTTTGTAAATACACACTTATCTTAACTCTTAAATGTTTTTTATGTTAATATATTTGTAAATACACACTTATGTTAACACTTAAGTGTTTTTATGTTATCTTTGTAAATACAGACTTATCTTGACACTTAAGTGTTTTATGCTATTTTTGTAAATACACACTCTTCATAACACTTAAGTGTTTTTATGTTAATATCTATGTAAATATACACTCTTCTTAACACTTAAGCATTTTTAAGTTAATATCTTTGTAAATACACACTTATCTTAACACTTAAGTGTTTTTATGTTAATATCTTTGTAAATACACACTTATCTTAACACTTAACTCTTAGAAGCTGGGGAATCAGAATGAATTTATTGAACATGACATACCGTGAAAACTTACAGTAAAGAGGCGCTTCTAGTCAAGTGTAGTCTGCCTATTCAGGCAGACGACGCTTGAATAGAAGCACCTGCTCAGTGTTTAATTCTCCTCCAGCCCAAAGATAGCCGAACCGTCACAGCCAGATTACCTGCCACATTACATCACAGGCAAGAAAACTCGACTACCGGCTTCTAACACGTAAGTGCTTTTGTGTTAATATCTTTGTAAATACACACTTATCTTAATACTTAAGTGTCATTATGTTAATATGTTTGTAAATATACACTTATCGTACATTTAAGTGACATTATGTTAATATCTTTGTAACTACACACTTATCGTAACACTTAAGTGCTATCTGACACGTATCTCAACACTTAAGTGTTATTATGTAAAATTATAATATAGACGGAAACTAATAAGGTAGTAAATGAGCATAGTATTATTAAGGAAATAGCAAAAAATATTATGAACCATAAGATACAAACAACGAATAAAAAAAACTATAGTAAATATACTGAAATAATGCTGTGTATAGTTAAAAGATAATAGAACAGTATAATGTTGATAATATAATAAAAACATTATCAATAACTGAAACAAACAATCAGTCAATATTCATTGATACATGTCATGACCTTTTCAGAGATGGAATAATAAACTGAGGTCAAATAGTAGTAGTTTATGCTTTTGCGAAGCGATTAGTAGAAAATTAAATGTCTTTGTAATATATAGATCAAATAGAAATATTTGTCGGAAATTATATAATACGAAAACTTGATACTTGGATTAATCAGAATGGTGGTTAAATTACTATTTGTGAATTATTTAATGATAAAACTTATTCATTTTATAACCCTTTACCTAACGTGAAAAGCAGACGACACTTGCCAAAAACATTCTTGAATAACTAATTTTTTTCATTTTTTGTCTCAAAAACATAGGTTATGACCCCTCGTTGGAACGAGCTCGACGAGCTCGTTCCAACGAGGGGTCATAACCTATGTTTTTGAGACAAAAAATGAAAAAAATAGTGAAAATTAATTGGCGATTTTTGAGAATAGCGCTGGCCGGTTTTGGCCGTTACGTTGGGTAAAGGGTTAATCTCCTTCAGAAAAAATATAGTTTATAGTTTATAAAAATAATAAAGCTCTGTTGGTTTAAACAATATTTATTCAATAATTGATAAATGCATACAACAATTGTTGAGTAACAAAAAAATATGAACAACAAAGATACAGTATTATAATGAAACAACTAAAGACAGGGAAATTTGTTACTGTTTAAAGGGGGGATTCGACAGAAAGCTTTATACTTATATGTAAGTTGTCTCCCGAGCAGTTTATAAGATTACTCCTTTAGGTGGTACAATACAGCGGAGAAGCTCGCATGTCGTCGCTTGGAGGCCGAGACCCTTCCCATTTTATATAGTTGAACTTAGCTGCTGCGATCATAGATCAAGTGGCCGGAAGTTAAGCGACACATCAGAAAGGTTGACAGCAAAAACACACGCACGACCCACCACACAAAATATCGTCTATCATACACGCACAACTCTCTCTCTCACAGACCTCCTCTCACCATTTACTACACACTTATCCCGACACAATCAGACTCAATCGCAAGGACGCAGCCCCCAGACCTAACACAACACAAAGAAGCGGGAGATGTCAATTTCATTCGTGCCCAACGCCAGCCGGGATGCCGATTGGGGAGGGGGGGGGGGGGTACGGCCAATTTAGGTTCCTTTTTGCTAGGGTTTGTGTGCAAAGTGGAAGACCTTTGGTCATTTTCGCAGTATTTGAAATGTGTTACCAACGGACATAACAGGTGTCACCTCCTAACAAAGTTTTTCATTTTATGCCCCAAAAACACAGCCCTGTTGCTATATGATATCCTCCCGAGAATAATAATAATACTTGAATACACAATGTTCGAATTAAATCTTTTTGTTTTTGTCAGCCTTTATACCTAAACCTTACTCTAAAACTTGAATAATTCCAGAAGCTGCACAAATTGTTATTAGTGAATGTATATTTTCTTTGTTAATACACACTTATCTTAAAACTTTAGTGTTATTTGACACTGATCTCAATACTGAAATGCCTTTATGTAACATTATAATATAGATGCAGGGACCGACCTGGGCATGCGCCAGTGCGTATTTGGTTCTGAAACATCAGGACCTGGCTCTTAAATCTCAGAAATAGGTTTCTCAGTTGGCGCGTAACTTCTCAGATCATATTTTGATATTCTTTCGATGGATAATCGAGAGAGACACTCTTACATGTATTATATATATGATTATCATTTATCATTGTTGTAGAGTGCTTAAGTTAATACTTCAAGTCTTAATTACCAGGCATTAATCTTCACTGTGGTTTCTGATCAAGTCTTGGCTGCCTAAATAGGCAGCCAAGACTTGATCAGAAACCACAGTGAAGATTAATGTTTGCTATAGTGTACTAAATGAAAATGATGAGAGCTATTACATACTTGCACTGTGTGTTACAAACAGCAGTGTGACTCCGTAAATTGAAATCTGGCGCATGAATTGAAAAAATAGACTCCGAGGCTAGAGCGTATTTTAAATAGTCCTGATCGATCCCTGAGATGGATATCAATAAATTGAAGAAGCAATTAGATGATAGAGTACAAGTCGAAAAAAATAGTAATAAAGTTTGTGTGAGGTAGAAGGGATTACAGATATGAAAGAGCTAGATACGAACAACAAAAATAATGGAGGGAAAGTATAAACCTTTTTAACATCACAATGAGAAACAAAGATATTGATAAAAAACAAACATAACAAATTGATTTATTAAAACAAAATCAAGAACAAGATAGGTAAAGTTAACCCATTATATCAATTGACATTTAACAGTGAATTACTGCCACATGCCACTCCTCTAACAACTGACCTCATTGGGGGTATTAACAATCTGCCTCCCGTTATAATAAGGTTTAATCCCGATTGCCCCACTTTCGGATTTTAGTTGCTGGCCAGGCTCTCCCACTCTTGGGTTTGAAAATAATTATAGTCATTATCATAATTTGAACACAACTCATCGCTGCTTATCGGTCATGATTAAAACTACTATCAGTATTTTTATGAGTGTTTACTTTTCGTGATTAGCAATTGTGATAGTGTATCTGAGGCTGGCACAACAAAATAAAAGAAAAATATGAACCGCACATCCAAACATTTTCTATTGAATTGACCACATCAAAGAAATCTAGGCCTACAATGAAGTCACACAAATGCAGCTTAGTGCAGGTGGACCCCCTCCAGCAAAGAGGAGGAGATAAAGACACATTCATAGTAGACTACAGGTCCCGAAACAGAGCTTCCCCTGAGTTCCAATGTGTTCTATGTGCCTCCTGGCACATAGAACACATTGGTACTCAGGGGACGAATTATTTGCTCTTATTTTATTTTTATGATTCTATTGTAGGAAATCTGATGATATTTGTGACAATTTTCGGGTTTTTCGGTTCGATTTTTATTTCGAGGCGAGCAAAAGCGGAAAGCTTTCGTTTAAACCATATACCCCCTCGATGTTGCACGCTCTCATATACCTTGGATGTTGGGTGCACCCTTTGTCATGGCTATTTGTCCAAGGCATTCTGACCTATCAAACAACAGAATTTATCGGATACGGGGACAAAGTTTATTACACGTCTGTTCTTTGAAATTTCCATCTACTGTAACATAAAACGATGAAATTCTGTTCTGCACATACAGTTAAAACTAAAAGTCCTGTCCCGAAATGCGCACAAATAGCACGTCGATATGCGCGTTAATCTACGCGATATGACCATAGTAAGGCTATCAAATTCTATAAATATGGCCTGTGCACAAGCAACGTTTCTGCCAATGGACCTCCGGGTTACCCGGAGGTCCATTGGCAGAAACGTTGCCCGTGTTTGCTATGAGTAACCAGGAGAACCTGCCGTGCTTTGGATGCCATTCGATACGGCAATTGCGCGCAATTCATACGCGCTATTAAGCCTAGGTAAGCGCACAGTTCGTGACAGGACTTCTAGTTTTAACTGTATGTGCGGAAAGGAAATCGTTGACGGACTATTTTTAAAGAGAAGTGAAATTTCACTGGAATTTTCTACAAATCGTGTAACGCAATTACAATTTGAATCGCTAGCTGTCGATAGCTGAAAATCGTCCCCTGATTTCCATTGTGTTCTATGTGCCAGTAGGTACATAGAACACTATGGAACTCGTGGGATGAAATCGTACCACGGGTTCCCGTCGTAAATGTGGTTAGCAATAAAATTCGTTCCTTTTGTTGATAACTGTCAAATGAATTGTCGAGTATCCTTCTAATTGTTTTTATAGGTGTGAAGGCGGTTAATAAACACAGAACGACACACGCGTGGGATGCGGCCTTTCGTTTTATCCTTCCGCGTTGGCACTTTTGCCATTCGATTAACCCATTCACACGAGTGTGTCGTTCTGTTTATTTACTACGTAATGGAAAACTAACTTTCAATGAGTGTGGTACGGCTTTAAAAGACATAGGCGACAACAAATCATCCAGCTCCGACGGATTTCGGCTTTAAAAGACATACGTAACAACAAATCACCCGGTTCCGACGGATTTATCATTGAATTTTATAAATATTTCTGGGTGGACTTGGGCAAATATGAAGTTAAATCCCTACATTTTGGCTATGACATAGGACAATTTCCTATCACACAGAGGCGGGGGGTTATTACATGTATACCACAAGAAGGGAAATCAAAAGAATATATATAAAAATTGGCGACCGATCTTCCTCCTTAACGTCGATCAAAAAATAGGCTCTTCAGCAATTGTCAAGACTTAAAAAGTTCTCCTTAAACTAATTTCCGAAAGTCAGCTGGGATTCATGAAAGGAGGATTCACAGGTGAATCCAAGCGATTGGTCACTGACTAAATGGGGGGAAAATGTGAATCTATGAATATTCCTTAATGTTAGTTTGAAAAAGCATTTGACTCACTTCACTGGTCTTTTATTAGAAAAATTCTCATTTTTTTTAATTTTGTCGAATCCTTAGTCCAGTGGTTCAACACTTCCTACGGCGAGGTTTCTAGCTGCATAATAATCAATGGGCATTGCTCGATTACTTTTATATTCAGAGGGGAGTACGTCAAGGGGACCCATTGTCTCTTTACCTGTTTATTCTATGTGTCAACATACTTAGCGCATCCCTCAGATTCAACTCCAAAATAAACAGAATCAAAATTAATGATTCAGAGTATGCCATCACATATACGCTGATGGCAGTAGTCTATTCTTAGATGACTTTTAGGATTCCCTAAAAGAGACCCTTAAATGCTCTCGACAACTTCGCTGCGATATCCGGATTAAGCGTTAACTTTGATGAAATTCATATCGTTTGGATAGGATCTCGGCGTGATTGTGGGTTCGAACTGGAAACAGAAAAACTTATAAAGTGAAATCATAGCTTAACCTTAATCATCCTTGGCATAAAATCTGAACTAAATTCGGACAATTACTTCTATAACCCTTTACTTAATATGAAAAGCAGACGACACTTGCAAACAAAATTCTTGCATAGCTAATTTTTTTCATTTTTGTCTCAAAAACATAGGTTATGACCCCTCTTTGGAACGAGCTCGACGAGCTCGTTCCAAAGAGGGGTCATAACCTATGTTTTTTGAGACAAAAAGTGAAAAAAAATAATGAAAATTAATAGGCGATTTTTGTGAAAAACGCTGGTCGGTTTTAGCCGTTACGTTGGGTAAAGGGATAAACACGTTTCAGAAAAAAATAAACAAAATGCGAAAACTTTTAGCAGATTAGTCTCTCAGAAATCTTGCTCAAGTCGGCAAAGTTACAGTTATTAAAACGTTAGCTTTCCATATCCTAATACACCCCTAACAGTTCTCCCAGATCCAGCTGATAGGATATTAGATGGAATTCAGCGTATACTTTTAAAACCCCTATGGCCCGACAAAAAAGGACAAAATTAAACGTCACGTAATACTCAATTTAATCGAAAATGGCGGATCCAAACTACTCCACGTAAAACAGTCTGTTGCTCTTTAAAAATGATATGAAACAAAAAGGTACTTGATCCGGAAGCAATAACCCAATGGAAAACACCAGTAGTCGATAATTGTGAAACAAATGGGCTGAGAAATATGTGGTTTTAGAATAAAACATGGTATATTTGAAGTTTCAAATTATATTGACCCTTTCTGGAAAGCGTGCTTATTGCATGGTCTCTCTTAATTTATATTTATTTATTTATTTATTGGTGTTTAAGGTCACATATTTATGCACAGTGGCTAATCATGACCGTGACAGTTTTACGGGTGGAGGAAGCCGGAGTACCCGGAGAGAACCACCGAGCAACGACGAGCAGCTGTCAGCTCCCCAACATCGTAACTCCGCACTGCAGCACAGGCAGGGTTAGATTGGTTGAAGACATGCGTACCATATGGTATCTCTTAAAGGATAACGATCCCACAACCTCGACTGAGATCCTCTCACTACCACTGTTTTATAATAATTATATTAAAATTAATAATAAACGTTTCTTTGCAGATGTCGGTGTACAAATGGTGTTTCCTTTCTAAACGATATACTCAGCGCTGTAGGATCCATTAATAATTTTCAAGAATTTTAGTTGAAATATGACCTTGATATACCTTTCACTACCTACTTCGGTGTGGTGAATGTAATACCAACGTCATGGAAAAATATAACATCCAGCAATACAAAACTTGAATATGTTTCAGATCCCATGGTGACTGACATCATATCATCAATTAAAGTAAACTGTCATTTCCATCCCATATTTCTTAATAAAATATCACAAGAACCTACACATATCCAAGAGAAATGGAACACCACATTGGATGAAAATCTTGACCATAATGGTTGGCAATATATTTACAAACAAAGTTTAGGGAAACAGATGATACACATCTACACAGTTTACAAAATAGAATTAGCCACAGAATCTTATTCACAAAATCAGAACTCTTTAAATGTGGATTTTCATAAGGAAACAGAGCTGTGCTCTTTCCGTGGAAATACGAAGGAAACGGTCGCACATCTATTTTACGGTTGTTCTTTGTCAAATATAGTTTTACTTTCACTAGTTGAAAAGGTTCACCTTAATCCGAATCTGCAAGTTCAATTAAACATAAATAAGTAGTATAGCATGTACCCTATCGAGCCCCATTACCCGGAGCTTTGCCGGTGCAGCTAGTGTTAAATTCCCATAGGAACCGGAGCCATTGCCGGTGCAACTTTTGCCAGTGCAAAATGTCGGCACCATACATCTAGATTTGATAAATGGTGTACGTACTGCATATATAGTATGCCATGGTATGTATAGAGATATAAGTAAACACATGGATATGGGTGTATATTTTGGGTAAGTGGTGGAAAATTGATGGTAAAGGTGAGACTTTTCTTGAAATTTTTTCTCCGCGAAACAGTTGACGTTGCTATTGACGTCATGACGTCATGATGCGCACGCTACGTCATAGAGATGTTGACCACTGTTGTTGTCCACTATACAATCCGACATAACGTTGTTCGGGTCAGGGGATGTCGGCCTTCTTGTAGGGGGGGGGGGGGTGGGGTGATCTGGTAGTAGTGGTATATATATGGTATATATGGTGGTTTAGATTGGTAGTATAGGATGAATGGTCTGTTGGCCTATTACCCCCTTAGTACTATTTACCTACCGAATCCTTTGTATTATCTTATGGCTGGTATTTAGTTCGTAATGGTAGGTCAGGCAGTATTGTAATCGTTCGTTTAGAAGTGGGGCATAGGGTACATTGCATATACCCCTGTTAGTCCTCGGTATTATTAACCAACCGATTGCTTTGTATTATTTTATGACTGGTATAGGTAGTACGTTATGGTAGGTCAAGTGGTGTTGTGGAGTGAGGGTGGGGGTAATGCCTGGCAGTATAGAACGGCAGTACAGTATGGACGATATATACCTCTGTAGGCCCCCAGAAAGATATTGGTACTATTAATCGACCTAATGCTTTATGTGACTGGTCTAGATAGTATGTAAGACCAGACGTTACTGTGTGTGTGTGTGGGGGGGGGGGGGGGGTAATTCATGGTAGTCTAGTGTGGTAGTATACGATGTAAGCTTTGTACCCCTACAGGTCCCATGTTAGCCCTTAGTACTATTAATCCGCTAATGCTTCGTGTTATACTATGACTTGTATAGGTAGTATGTAATGCTTGGCCAAGAGGTACTGTGGGTAAGGGTAATGCCTGATGTCAAATCACGGAATCCCATTTTACGGAATCCCCTTTTAAGAATCCCTTTTTGGAAAATGCCTGTGGCTATAGAATCCCATTTTTCTGAAATGGTTCGATGAGTCGTATGTCGAGTCACTCGAGCAAGCAATTGCTCGATAGCTCATTTGCTCGATGGGATTCGAGTCATTCGAGCAATATGTGCGAGTCACTCGACATAAGACGGAATCCCACTTATGGAATCCCTTTTTTGGAATCCCATTTGTGGAATCCCTTTTTTGAAAGTGCATGTGGCTATGGAATCCCTTTTTTCTGAAATGAGTTGTCGAGCAGTATGTCGAGTCACTCGAACGAGCAATTGGTCGTTAGCCCATTTGCTCGATGGGATTCGAGTCATTCGATCAGTATGTCGAGTCACTCGATCGAGCAATTACTCGATAGCTCATTTGCTCGATGGGTTTCGAGTCATTCGAGCAATATGTGCGAGTCACTCGACATAAGACGGAATCCCACTTATGGAATCCCTTTTTAGAATCCTATTTGTGGAAACCCTTTTTTGAAAATGCTTGTGGCTATGGAATCCCTTTTTCTGAAATGAGTCGACGAGCAGTATGTCGAGTCACTCGAACGAGCAATTGCTCGTTAGCTCATTTGCTCGATGGGGTTCGAGTCATTCGAGCAGAATGTCGAGTCACTCGATCGAGCAAATGAGTTATCGAGTAATTGCTCGATCGAGTGACTCGTCACTCTAGTCAAGCATTGCAATCGTTTTATTTCGGTTTTCTTATTGTTATACACTTCTTTTCAAAACAAACAAGTTGCCATCGGACGCCTTGGTTGTTTAGCACCTCCTCTTGATCTTTTTATATTTTGACATAATGCCTGTGCAAGTTTCTCAATGCTTATGAAGAACCGGAGCAGCCAGTCATTGCTTGGCATAATATTTATTTATTTATTTATTTATTTATTTATTTATTTATTTATTTATTTATTTATTTATTTATTTATTTATTTATTTATTGGGACTTAACGATACCTTCGACTGCCAGGGTCGCCTCTTGTCGCCAGTTTTACGGGTGGAGGAAGCCGGAGTACCAGGAGAGAACCACCGAGCAGCGTCAAGCAACCTTCAGGCTCGCCAACGTACTAATTTCGCACAAGCCGGGTTAGCATCGGTTGAAGATAAGTGCACCATCGACGTGCAGTACGCCTTAGTACACAGCGCCACCGTGCCCCCCTCCCCATCCCCCATGGGCAATCAGGATTAAGAGCCTTCGTCAAGGACACAATGCATTTTTTCCTGGTGCCGATCGAAGCGTGGAACTTTCGGTTTGAAGTGCATTGCCGTAACCACTGAAACACCGTGCTCACGGCATATTGTTTACAAACATTTTGGACTTATCCCTCAACTACCCAAATACCCTTTAACAAGCATTCTCAGATCAAGCAGGACAAGGTTGTATCCCCATTCCGCTGAAATAATCTGTGTTTTCACAAAATAATCCTCAACTACTTTACTAATTCAATTAGCCTGCTTCGACTCTCTGTTTCTGTGTTTAAACCTATATATCCCTTTACCTAACGTAACGGCCAAAACCGGCCAGCGCTATTCTCAAAAATCGCCAATTAATTTTCATTATTTTTTTCATTTTTTGTCTCAAAAACATAGGTTATGACCCCTCATTGGAACGACCTCGTCGAGCTCGTTCCAATGAGGGGTCATAACCTATGTTTTTGAGACAAAAAATGAAAAAAAAATAGTTATTCAAGAATTATTTTTGCATGTGTCGTCTGCTTTTCATGTTAGGTAAAGGGTTAAGACATTCTGATCTACTTTGGGACTCTTCTTCAGCCTTTCTAAAAGTCGAGCCTGTTTAATAGCAGAAGAGGGCTCGACGTTTGGATGAGGTTTTTTGTACGATTTACCTCGGGATTTGGTGTATAAGTTCGCAACTCCTTGTTTCTATTAACCCCGCCCAGTGGCGGCGCTACGGGGGGGGGATGGGGGGGATTTGCCCCCCCCCCCCCAACGAAGGCTTTGCCCCCCCCCACCAGTTGCCCCCCCCCCCAACCATCTCGCATGCATTTCCATCCACTCTCACACACAAACACATTCAGTCACTCTCTCTCTCTCTCACACACACACACGGGCAGACGGGCATTATGAGTCTCTCTCTCTCTCTCTCTCTCTCCTCTCTCTCTCTCTCTCTCTCTCTCTCTCTCTCTCTCTCTCTCTCGCGCACAGACCCACCAGGCGCGGATCCAGGATTTTTTGAAAGGTGGACCGCTAATTACCATTACATTTAGTCGAAACTTGGACCCAAAGTCCGTAATATAATTTTTTGGTTTGGTACGTCCACAGGACGTACCAAACCAAAAAAGTATATTACGGACTTTGGGTCCAAGTTTGGACTACCTCATAACAAAGTAATGATATGATCCTTTACGTATTTGCCCCCCTTCATGGGAGTCTGCCCCCCTAGTTGCCCCCACCCCCCCCCCCCACAAAAAAATTTCTGGCGCCGCCACTGACCCCGCCAGACTATCAATATCCCCTGAAAACACAAAAATATTATGTGATACAACAATATGATTGCTGAGGTTTTCCATATTCTAGTAAAACAGTAGCACAGTTTTGCAAAGGTGTACTGGCATGGGGAACTCCACCAACACTTACCGGGTCTCCACCGCCAAAGTATTGACAAAGTGTGAAATTTGCGTAAAAAAACCCACTTGAGCGTATTATCCTCTTTTGTTTTCTTGGTTGGGGTTATCAACCTTTTATTATTACCACTTTAGTGGGCGTTCCTTAGGCCATTATCCCTAATACCTTGGGCATTAATACGTGATAAATGCTCCGGTCATCACGTGACCTGCTGGGCCACTAATGGCATTCCCTTTCCATTAGCGCCCGGCGGCCCGGTAGGTAACGTGACCGAAATACCTCCCGTTCCGAATCTTTTGTTTCCACTTATGTTAGTTCGGATGCCGCGCGAGGTAAAGAAACCTCACAGCAGTTATTTGAGTGATCACGCAAATTAAAACGTATCTACTGGAACACGAGGAACCAAATAATGATACAAGATCAGCACACACTAAAAACTAAAGTGTTAAAACTGACACTTTCAAGGTGTTAAACCCATTCTAAGTCTTAGGGTTTGATTTTAACACTAAAAGTGCAATGCTTTAAGCACTTAGACATTACAATCGTCAGGAATCTGAAACTTGAATGGATGGCACTTCCCATGTGTCTAGCATTGGTGGTTCTTCCAGAATCGTCCATAATTTGATTTGCGCTTGGTGGGTACATAATTAAAAGGACACAACGCAGATGACGCGGATCACACTCGAGAGTTCGAGTCTGATCCGCGTCATCTGCGTTGTTTCCTTTTAAGTGTCGCGACATTACACTTGTCAAGTGGTATTATTGTAACACCTGTCAAGTTCTGGGATATCTTCACTTGAGCAAAGTGCTAGTTCAGCACTTAGTAAGTGTTAAATACAGCACTTCAAGTGTAGTTTTTAACACTTTAGTTTTTAGCGTGTATGTATTAATCTGCTTTTTTTAAGCATCAAAACTCTGATTTTTTGATTCGGTTATTTCGTATTTAGTTTTCAAAAACTTTAAAAAGAAAATGCCGACAACTCGTGAATATTCAAACTCTTAACTTAATTGTTCATTTTTCTATTCACATTAAAATATCAGTATATTTCTTCATTATATAACAACAATGTTGAATAATTCTCGAATTTGATTAAACAATTGACTTGCAGTTATTTTGAGGATACTTGAATGTCCTTCCCTATTAGTGTTAATAACATTAATGACACGACTTTCTCTTAGTCATTTCTGTTGGGCAGACAATGAACCATAATACCGTTGAAAATCGTGTTATTGTTATAATAGAGCAAATTTTTAAAGTGAAAACAAATAAGCAAAAATATCACCAGATTTCAAGACAGTTTGAAACCTTGAAAAAACCTTTTGGATTTAATCCTTTTTCGCCCCTGTGTCCCTATCCACTCCGGTCTACGGTGTTCATAACAATATCAGATGCTGTAGAGGAACCTTTCAAATTTTCAAGTACAAGGGGTGGAGTGGGGGGGGGGGGGGTCGATAACTCAGTGTTTATCGAATCCTTGGTTGCAACAAATAGAGCAGCGGACTTCATATTGAAAGATCAGCGTTTCATTCCTGGCATGCGTCATATTTGTTGTTTCCTTGGGCAAGACACTTAATCCATTTTGCAGAAGAGGGAACACATTGTCGCCGTGTTCTGTAGGGTATACAACACGTCGACGATTCACTTCACCTAACCAATGCTAACCGTACATATACTGGGTTTGTACAGTACGGAATGGTCACTTTCCACGGGTGGGCAATATTTCCACGGACGCAATATTAGATTCCAGATACGTCTTACAGTACGTGGAGAGTGTATTATCACTAAATCACCCGCAGAGTGGAGATTCCACCCAAGTAATAATTGCAAATTTGCTGCAAAGCATAACCAGCACAAGCAAAGTTTCAGCCAATGGACCTCCGGGTTAAACCCGGAGGTCCATTGGCTGAAACATTGCTTGTGTTTTTTGTCGATATGTACAAAATTTGAAAGTTATAGCTTGGGTGATAACTCCACTCCGCGGGTGATTTAGTTACAATCCACTCTCCACGTACTGTATTTGAATAACGGTCAAACAATTAATTAATGAAGCACCGGGTACAAGCCGGTGATTCATTAATTAAAGTTTTTTGGTGAAAATTTTTATCAGCCGGTAAACGAATGCGTGGATGTCGACCCGTCCTCGACAGCTGTACTGTAAGTTAGAGAGTCCGGTGGTTAGCCGCTGCTGCTTTGGGATTCTCTCGATTCTCTCCAAGTACTCCAGTTTCCACTGCATTCCCGTAAAACTGCCCAACACGATATGATCCTGGCTTTTTGAAGATTCCGTTGAATCTTATAAACAAACAAACAATGAAACACAGGCAGATATAAACTGTTAGAAAATAAAAGTGATGCCCCAACAAGACAGAAGGCCATTATCGTATTTTTAGTGTTCAGAGAATTAACATATTCTGCAGTTCAAATACGGAAGACTTGATTTCGAGTTTACTGAAGCTCTTTTCTCTTGTGTTTCTAAATAAGTAATATTAGTTTTGGCCTATCTGCACCTGGGAAATATATTAAATTAACCGTCTCTTGAAGGGCACTTAAGATATGAACAAATTATCCAGAATCTTCTAATTAATAAACATGTTATTGCTTGCGTGATTTTATGGCCTATCTGTACCTTGGAAATATATTGACTAACCTCCTCTTGAAGGGCGCTTATACTATTCACAAATTATCCAATTAATAAACATGTTATTACTTGTTTGATTGTATATCAGCCCCAATATTATTAGCTAACCCGTACCTGTTCACGTAATACAAGTTTTTATTTACCCGAAGCCAGCCGTATCGCATGAGGCCGACGGCCTCATGCGATACGGCTGGCTGGGGTAGGTAATAACCCGGACTACGTGAACAGACATTGGATGACGATTTTATCAACTGACAACTAAGACAAAACTTTCTTAGTCTGATGTTTCTCCGTTTTCGTCAAGACATGCCTTCAATGCTCGCGCCGCCTTCTCGTTTGCTTTTATTGTGGCTTACGGGATTAATCTCTGTTTTGTTTTACTTATTTCCGCGTTTGTAAAATCCGCAAATCGTTTCACTTTTCACAGTGATATTTTTATTTTTATTTTTTTACACGAATAACGGGAGCGCGGCCGCTCAGTGGTAGACTGTTGGACTTCTATGCTAGAGGTCCCGAGTTCGATCCTCGATCGGGACGACCCACGTTGTGTCCTTGGGCAAGGCACTTTATCCCGGTTGCCTACATGGGGGCACGATGACGCCGTGTACTAAGGCGTACTGCACGTCGATGGTGCACATATCTTCAACCGCTATAACCCTGCTTGAGCGGAGCTTCAACGGAGTTAGTATGTTGAGGAGCTGACAGTTGCTCGTCGATGCTCGGTGGTTCTCTCCGGGTACTCCGGCTTCCTCCACCCGTGAAACTGTCACGGTCACGATTAGCCATTGTGCATAAATATGTGACCTTAAAAACACCAATAAATAAATTTACACGAATAACAGTTTGGCTCGTCTGCCACGATATTTACTTTCGCGTCATGACGTCAACACACGGTATGAAATTCCAGAACGAGACAAATATACGATACGGAAAATTTTCGTGTGGGTGAGCGTACATATCGTGGGTTTGGATGTTTTTTACACGATACGGGTTTATATCGTTTCTCTCTTGCCCAATCAAATTTCCGTTTACATTACAGGCAATAGATAATATAAGTTATTGCGATGAATTGACCGCCAATTCACCACAATGACATATAATTACATTGTTAATGTAGTTATACGTTTTGGGTCCAAATACTCACTTCCCATTGGTCAGCTGGGTGAAAACGTCATGACCAAATGTAATTCATTTTCCAATGAATACATTTGGTCGAACTTTGACCCGCATTTACGGTAAAGCGCAGTTGACAGAATGTAATTTGGGCGGGTTTTTAACTTTTAGAGCCTCTCGCAGTGATCAACTCCACTGCTGTTTCTTTGGCGACATTTCTCAACTGTGGCATAAAGCCCGTTACTAAAATACTCGTTTCCATTTCTAAAGTTGTGGAAATTAAAAACCAGATTTGTCCGCTTTGTCTTTTGTGTGAAGGTGGTTTTTCGCCTCGTTCGTTCGTACATGTTTTATTTCGTCTTTCTGCTTTGTTGTTTGGTAAAAAGTAGTTTAAACAGTTACGGAATGTAATTATAAGAATTGAATGCAATTTTTATAATCTTTATTGGAGTATGAACGTGTGGGAATGGGTACAAATGGTATGAATCCCTTCGGGATTCATACATAATTTGCACCTATTCCCGCACGTTCATACTCCAATAAAGATTATAAACATTGCATTCAATTCTTAAATATGTACCAATAACACACTGCTCACAGCCCAAAAGCCACATTGTAAAATGAAAAAAGTAACTTTTAACGATCACGAGTTTAGTAAATAATCCCCCCCCCCCCGGTGCCCCAAGACTCCACTGTACAAATCATCAATATATAATAAAGGTTGAGGTCACTCTGTCGTAATTCAAATCGTACATTTCCGCCAGGAAAAAAATACCGAGGCTGGTAATGGGGAATCCAAGGATCCGACGGGGCGACCATATCAGATCCTTGGATTCACCATTAACGGCCTCAATATTTTATCTGTCTGAAATGCACACCTGAGACGCCCGAGTGGAGGAATTATGTTAAAATGGCTGTCCTCAGAGTGCACACAAAACTTACCAATGTGGGCCAATGGAACACAACCCAAATCCTTCGCGTATGCCATCTAACCCATCACCAGATCCTGTCGTTCTGTAATCAACGTTATTGCAACTTGGTGAACAAAATTTCAGTCTGGTTGATTTTTTACTGTTCCTTGTTCCGTATAATTATCTCCCTTTGATGCAAGCCTTACGAGTGTCTTTGGTGAGAGCCTTACAAGTACCTTTTGGGTAGGGGAAAGTCAGCGTGGGAATAGGGCCGTTGATGGGATCCCATGTCTGCATAGCGGAAACCATGAAGCAAAACAACACTTCATTTACAACATCCTCCCTATGCAAATGTGAAAAATCTTAAAAAATGAAACAGTTTGCAAGTCACTACGTTGACGGAATACTTACGAAATGTGCAACGTCATTTCAAATATTTCGCGAGGTGACGTCAGACGGTAACTTATGGTACTGAAGCCGTAAACATAGAAAACTTTTAGCGAGTGTTCTCGTCCAATCAGAGGGCGGGGATTTTAGTCTTATTGGAACATTGGCTCTCAAGAACGTCATCAGCCCTCGACCTACGATCTCCGACTGATAAGATGTTTTATTTGTTAGATGTCATTTTCTTTCCCAGAACTTCCCATTATCAAACTCGGCTGGTATCCAAATTCGCCTGATAACGCCGATCCCGGTCAATATGAACCAAGTTAGAGCCCCCCCCCCCCCCCCCCCCCCCCGATGCGTTACTAGGCAGTTTGTTTACATTGAAATCTTTCACAGTTTTCGCCAAACGGAATCAAGATAATTTGTGTGACGAGGCTTAGCCTTTTGAACCCGAGCGGCCGCTTTTCCGATCAGGAACATGATACGTCATAACTTCATTATATAGGATGGCTTTTCCGTAAATATGTGGGGTAGACCAATACATATTTTCAACGTGCAGCCCCGAGGCTGCACGTTGAAATATTTATTGGCCTACCTCAAAAAATGAATATGGACGCTTTTAATTGCTGCTATTGAACATTTTGAAGGCCTGAGCGAAAGTATACCTGGGAAGTAGTGTTACAAGTCAGTAGTAATGGTTCAAAGCTGCATGAGTGGTAGAAGTCTATAGCATTGGGTGACTGCTGTAGAAGCTAATGATAGGACAGATAGACCATATACAAGTAGTGGCCTTGAAGCTTTGGAGATAAAATGGAAGCCGTTGGTAAAACTACCTGTATAGAAGGTGATTAGGAGCCATATAGGAGCTTGGTTATAGGTATCCTTAAGTATAGAAATGAGGCTCAGAGGGATAGTAAATTACACCTCATTGAGGATGGAGGGATTTTTCCGGGCAAAAGTTCCAATGTGAAGAGTTAGGGTAGCAGTGGAAAAAAGGCGTAGGTATAAGATTGAGGAGGAACAGTTGCAATCTGCTCTCAAAGAAATTTTAACGGTTCCTAGCCCCCTTAGGACAGAGGATTCGATAGTGGCGGCTGCCTGGATATTGAGGATATTGGCAGTACCTGACTCCGAGCAGAAAACTCCGAAGAGCACCGGGAAAGCCACACCTGCTACGGTTGCCCCCAAGTTTGCCGACGGCTACCGGAGGTAAAACCGCTACTGAAACTCAGACTGCACCGAAGGTTATCAGAGGTGCGTTTTTGTTTCTAAAGTCCCCAAACCTCCAAAGAGTACCAGCGGGGTTTAACCAAGTCGGAGGTGCCAAAAAAGTTCCTGAAGAGTACCGGAAAGGACGCTGGGCATTCAAGTCCAAAGAAAAGGGTTTGTGAGTTCCAGGATGGACCAGAATCTAAACAAAAACGTCCTGAAAAAGGACAAATGCCTGAGGTCCTGGGTGAAGTGGCTATCACTCAAAGTGAGGTAAAACCTGGTAAGTCCCGTGATCTGAAGATCACAGCCACCGAACCATTGAGAGTCCTTCCTATGGCCATAGACTCACACTACACATGAATAGAATCCGGAACAACTTTTAATTACCGGATATTGGCCTGGCTGACTTGCTGAACAGGACTGTTAATCAAGTCAGACCACAGATCCCTGTTCAGATTAACAAAGGAACTATTTATCATAAAGTCTTTGCTTTGTACTTAATTCCCTTATCTGTTTACGTAACTATACAACGCAACGCTGTCATATCTTCTTATAAACAAAGACTCTCTCTATCTTAATCCCTTTATGACATGTCTAAACAAACCAGGCAGTCTTCACATTAAACTGTTTGTTTGTTTGTATGTATTTACATGTACATGTCCTTGACAACATTGTACCTTAGAGATGCACCAACAAAGCACGAAATTTACTGGGGAAGCGGAGGAGGAACTCTTTGTTAGTACTCATTGGACGCCTCAGTTTGGGAGTCCCCCAGCTTTGGGCTAGCCTTGATAGGGAGAAACAGCCCATGCAAGGGCTTTGGTGGGGAAGCACAGCCCTACAAGGGCTTTGGGGAGGGGAGCCCACATACAGGGAAAGACAAAACAATGTGGGAAAAGCCTAAATGCATGTTGGGCTATACAAAGCTTGGGTCTTTTGGAGGGGCTTTGGGGCTGGGGCCTACATGGGCTTTAGGGAGGGATAGCCTAAAAAATAAGGTACATACAGGGCGGGAAGAGGAGAGGGGGCCTAAAAACAGGGTACATACAGGGCGGGAAGAGGGGGAGGCCTAACAGATTTGGACGCCGGGGTCAATGACCCCGGTCATGGTCGGACCTCGCAGTCAACCAAAAACGCATTGAGTCATCCCTCTACACTATTAACCTAAAGACGCAATTGCCGATTGTCGGGGAATAACGCAAGCTATTGCCACCAATCAATCATGTCCATTTAGTTAAATCGGATAGAAGTATATACACTTGCTGAATCTGAAGTCGATCGAGCCCGTAGAGGCTGTGGAGATCAAACAGTTTAACTCAAATTATAGTATTTTCTTCTGTCGTAGAGGTGGGGGCTTTCTGATTCTGTTTTTCTCTTTAGTCCAATATGAGTTCAATTTATTCTCTTCAATCCATCAGTTTGATGCACCAAACCATTAGTAGTTATAGCAACAGATGACATCACAGAAAGGAGACTTCATATATTATTAAACATAGCTTATGCCCCCTCCCTTATAAGAGAACAGGGGTCTAGTATCAGGCAAGCAGGGGTCGGTATCAGACAAGCTGGGGTTGGGGATCAGACAAACAGGAGTCGGGTATCAGACAAGCAGGGGTTATTTATTTATTTATTGGTGTTTAAGGTCACATACTTATGCACAATGGCTAATCGTGACCGTGACAGTTTTACGGGTGGAGGAAGCCGGAGTACCCGGCGAGAACCACCGAGCAACGACGAGCAGCTGTCAGCTCTCCAGCATCGTAACTCTGAACTCTGCACCGCAGCACAGGCAGGGTTAGATTGGTTGAAGACATGCGCACCATCGACGTGCAGTACACCTCAATACACAGCGTCATCGTGCCCCCATGTAGGCAATCGGGGTGAAGTGTCTTGCCCAAGGACACAACGCGGTTGCCGCAGTTGGGATTCGAACCGAGGACCTCTCGGCTTGCAGCCTACACCTCTACCAACTGAGCCACCGCGTCCCGACAAGCAGGGGTCGGGTATCAGACAAGCTGGGGTCGCGTATCAGACAAGCAAGGGCAGGGTATCAGACAAGATGGGGTACGGTATCAGACAAACTGAGGACGGTTATCATTCTGATTTTTTTCTTTTTCAGAATTGTATTGATGGTGCAGGTTATTTGAATATAGAAATAAACAAGTGTGTCTGCTTTGGTGATTTCTATGGAGAGTTGTGCCAACTGGGTACGTAGTTTCTATAGTTATGATCAAACAACAACAACAGTTTGACGTATATGAAATATACCCATAGTAGGTTGGTGTACCAAACGTTCACCAAGAGTGGTGAACATTTGGTACACCAAGCTACTTTGGGTATATTTTATTTATACCCTGATCGTCAGATTATTAACAGTCGCTATTACCTTTTCTCGATTTTACTGAGCAGCAGACGTACATACATGCGAATCTGTTTTTGTTTACATGAGCACCGGTCGGCGGTACAACCGCTGTCAATTTTATCGCCGAAACAAAATGGAAAAAGAAACGCGCAAATCCCGAAGGCCTTTTCATTTTAATAACATACTATTTCGAGTTATGGATGCTTTATTAACTTGAGATAACACAGGTTTGTTAATGTTTGGTATCTTATGAGGTAAACTCATATAAAAAGTCATAAATAATTGCCGGTGTCATTTCATTCTTCACGAGGCGACGAGCGATACATTTAGATACATTTGCATTCAAGACGAGGTCACCAAAGGTCATCTTGGATGTAGTTCCACTTTAGGTGTAAATTTTTACTACTGAAATCCCATTGCTGGCGTGTTCACCACGGTTGGTGTTTAAAGCTAAGATTTATGTCAAAGGCGTTTATATATAGTAGAATATGTAATCATGATATAAATGGTGTTTGTTGCTAACGTTGCACACGATGGTCAAATTGATTAGAGTAATAACCTTATGGTTTACTGGTAAAATAGGATCCGGTGGAATGGAAGTCATATAAAATGGGCCACATGTGTACGAACGATTGTCTGGACTTGACTTTATATCCATGTTGTGGGCACGAATGTGCATAAATATGTGACCTTAAACACCAATAAATAAATAATCACTCATGTATATACAACGTTTTTATTAACCTGTCATATAATTCCTTCGGACACGCTTGTATAGATTAGAGATGGGCAATATACCGAAAAACCGAACCGATACCGATATCATAGGAATACCGAAAAACCGAACCCAACCAGTCACTGAATACCGAAGCCATCGATATTCAACTTTCCGACATTCGTTATTTATAAGGCCTTATTGAGGTTTGACAGCAGTTGAAGTGTGCATTTTCATGTAAGAAGTGACTGATTTATTTATTTATTTATTTATTTATTTATGTTTAAGACAGCATATTTCTGCACAATGGCTACTCATGACTAGGACAGTTTTACTGGTGGAGGAAGCTGGAGTACCCGGAGAGAACCACCGAGCAACGGCGAGCAAATGTCAGCTCCCCAACATACTAACTCCACACAAGCAGGGTTAGCATTGGTTGAAGACAAGTGCATCATCGACGTGCAGTACGCCTAAGTACACAACGCCACCGTGCCCCCACGTGGGCAATGGGAGTGAAGTGTCTTGCCCAAGAACACAACGCGGTTGTCGCAGGTGGGATTCGAACCGAGGACCTCTCTGCTAAGTGACTGATTTTATTTTCAGTTTTCGTTAACCCTTGAGAGCAATTGTCCTAAATTCTCAACAGACGACAACCTTACATGTCCAGTTGCTTAGCAGTGACTTCTAGCTGAGTCTTGGTGCTTGTTAAGGCAGCCAAAACTTGACTAGAAATCACTGCCCAGATTATGCCCAGATTATGTCTCTACTGTCAGCAGATCCTCCTAAAGATCGCATGTTCAGGATACATATTTTGAGATCACAAATGCATTAAATAGACCCCCAGAGGTTAAGGTGTTTTAGAAAAAGTCAAAAAATTCCTTTGGATATAGTTTGTGTTGCCAAAAGAATGTCACTGTTCATCTCATGGACTGCGGTATTTGTAGTGCTGGCGTAGAATGATAGAATAACAATTTATTCTGTATTTTTGTGATGTACATGTAAATTCACCTTCGATGGAATCAGTAAATCTCAAGTCAGATATCGAATACAGAACCGATACTGTGGTATGCCCATCTAAAAATAACGAAACCGATCCCGAACTCAAACGTCCAATACCGTATAGATATGGTGATCAAAAAAAGGAAACAGAGAATTTCAGTCGGACCATGATCTGGTGGCACGTTTAAAATGAAAGTGTCGATGACATTTCAGCTCAACTTGAGTGCGTGTAGTGTTTGATGAAAAGGATAATGTTCAATGTTTATGAAAGGATTATGAAATAAGACAAGAATTTTGAAAATATGTTAAGTTCTGTACCCTACATGTTCAACAAGAATAATTTGAGATGTAGACTGTACTAAAGAAATGAAGCCCAGATTGATGTGGGCCTCACAATTCACGTATGTAAACCGACGTTAGCAATTTAAAGTAATCATTCCAAAACGAGTCATCTTACCAAGTTACAATGAAATCCCTGACTTGTAGACTTTGTTAAAGTTGAAATAAGACAAGAATTTTGAAAATATGTTAAGTTCTGTACCCTGTAACCGACGTTAGCAATTTACAGTAATCATTCCAAAACGAGTCATCTTACCAAGTTACAATGAAATCCCTGACTTGTAGACTTTGTTAAAGTTGAAATAAGACAAGAATTTTGAAAATATGTTAAGTTCTGTACCCTACATGTTCAACAAGAATAATTTGAGATGTAGACTGTACTAAAGAAATGAAGCCCAGATTGATGTGGGCCTCACAATTAACGTATGTAAACCGACGTTAGCAATTTACAGTAATCATTCCAAAACGAGTCATCTTACCAAGTTACGATGAAATCCCTGACTTGTAGACTTTGTTAAAGGAATCTAGGTCACGTGCCCATCCGGCGGTCATGGTTGACAGATCGCGAACAAAATAAGAGAGCCACATCTAGATATCATACCAAGTTATCCTTTCAAGTTAAATAAAATCCCTTCATGAAAACAACTTGCAGACAGTGCTAAAGGAATCTAGGTCACGTAGCCAGGCGGCGGTAACGACTGACCGATCGTGACCAAAATAGGACAGTCTCATCTAGATATCATACCGAGTTATCATACCAAGTTACAATGAACTCGTTTAATAAATATGAACTAAAGACTATGCTAAACAAATCTGGGTCATGTGTCCGTGCGCCGTCTCGGTTGATCGATCACGACCAAAATAGGACGTTCTCATGTAGACATTATACCGAGTCATCCTGCCAATTTACAATAAAAACCCTTCATAATTGCAACCTGTATCTGTGCTAAAGGAATCTAGGTAACGTGCCTCTGCGGCTGTCCCGGTTGACCGAGCCCGACCAAAATAGGACGTTCTCATCTCGACATAATACGAAGTCATTCTACCAAGTTACAATGCAATCTCTTCATAAATACGACTTGTAGACTTTGCTAAATGTTTTCGGGTTTCGGGCCTGCGCAGCTATCACGGTTGACCGATCGTAACCAAAATGGGACGTTCTCATTCAGACATGATCTCGAACCTGCAGATGAAATTTAGTGATGATCGGATAAGAACTACGTAGTGTAACCTGTGCTAATGAAAATGTGAACAGACTCGCAGAATAACAGACTCATATTCTCAAAGTCTCATAGACTTCCGCAGACGCGATGGCAATAGCTTATCTTGACTTTGTCAAGTTAAGCTAACGAGGTCTGAAATTGGACAATTTTTTGTCTTTTCAACAAATTTCAGAAAAGAAACACCAAAGGCTCCGACAGAAGTTCGCTAGAAATAATCTCTTCAATCTTGAACCCGAATAATGAGACTTTCGTGGTGACTAAAATCAACTTTACTTCTTACGGTGCTATATCAGTAAGGGAAATTTGTTTACTTTGAAATTCCATAAATTCAAATTAAATATACACAAATTATAAATCAAAATGAAGGTTGTGGTGTACAGAGCACAACAAATATATGCAATCAACTCACAGAGTTGAGAGCATGCACCAATGGTTCCTGGAAGTCTGCTACCGTATTCGTACCAGAACTGATAATAAAATAATATTTTAGGCGAACAACTCTTGGCCAAATGTGCTTCAGATTTCCAAATATCAAACTGCAATCTTGATCCTTAAACTATAGGATATGGCCCTCTGCATTTTATACTAGCTTGGGACAGGTCAGACTGTTAACATCTGTCCAATGGAGATAGGTTAAATACCTCGAGTGCATTCCTGCCCCAACAGTTTGTACTTACTAACTTTTTAAGGAATTACCCAAAGAGGCCCCTTTTTGGGGAATAATTTCTGGAGAAGGAAAAAACCTTATAGGACTTTTGGGGGGGGGGGATAAATTTTAGAAGGAAACACGAAACAAGACTTTTGGGGGTGTGGGCCTTTTTTGGTGCCCATAAAGGCCACCTTTCCATCAGATAAGTATCCTCTAAAATGTATCCCCAAAAGGTATCAAATCAAGTCAGAAAATAAGCAGACTGTCATCTGCAAAATGAGGTCCCCAGAGGGTGCTGCAGGGTGGCATCACTAAATTAACCCTCTGTGGACCTCGATCTGAATCAGGGTCTCGCAACTAAATAGAAAGAGGTACCCGGAGGATAAACTGGCCTACTGTATGGGATAGCATCATCAACTTCACCCTCTGGGGACCTCATTCTTCAAATGTCAGACGGCTTATTTTCAGGTCTGCCTCAAATGACGCATTGCCATGTCATAAGTATTGAGCAATGGTAAATTATACCTTATTGATGGATTTTCCTTTGGTTCTCATACGATATAAAAGGGGTGCCGAAGGCCAGTCATTTGTTTGTTGGGGTGCTGGAAGTGAAGTGCCACGGGACATGACGTGCCCGTTCGAATCAGAATGCGGATAAGAGGAAAGGTAAATTATACCTTATGGAGGGATTTCCTCATGACTCTCGGCCTCATACGATAGATAAGATGTGCCGGAGGTCAGTCATTTGTTAGTTAGGAGTACTGGAAGTGGGGTGCCTTGGGAGGTGCCTGTTCGATACCCAGATGAGAAAAACAGAAATGATAAATTATACATTACTGAGGGATGTCCTCATGGCCTAATACGACAACAAGGCATTTTATAGGCATAGACCACAGTAGTATGTCAGGTACATTTGAGGGGCTATTTGGGGGATCTCATCGGGGGATCTCATGTGACGTCATAGTCACGTGACATAGTGGCGCCATGTTGTGTTGTTATGGTAACCCGCGTGAGCGGCCATGTTGTGACGTCATCCCCATAGTGATGCGTGGTGTTAGTGCGCATGCGCAGCGCGTGTTGTTAGGGTGATACGTGTTTCCGTCGTCCATTTTGTATAGTGGAGGCCGCCATCTTGGTTTCTATGGTAGCACGTGGTTGCTATGTTACCCAATTTTTCTGCAATAAGACGGGGTAGAGTAAATCTAATTACCAAAAACAACCCGACAATCCCTCCAAATCACCCAAATTTACCCAAAATCACCATAATTGACTTTATTTGATACGGATTTCCCATTTTATCGGCTTAGCACGTAGTGCTATAGTACCAAGGGGTCCCCAGGGGTGTGTTTGATTGAACTAGAGTATTTTTCTTACTTACAATTCTCCCGGAATTCTCATTTAATTACCCAAATAGACCCGACCACCCTTACAAACCACCAAAATCTCCACCAAACCACCCAAACGGACATATGAAGCCCATTTTGGGCATATAAAAATAAGACGTTATGCTATAGTACCAAGGGGTACAGGGGGTATGTTCTATTGAATAGGAGTACAGGGCCTGATTTTCCCAGAATCCCATTTTAATGCCTATTGCATATGTTTCCCTATCACTAACAGTCTATCCAGTCCAAACTATCTCTGGTTCCCTCGTCCAAGTCTTATAATTACCAGTGCTTGATTTCCCATAATGCAGTTATCTCCCTTGTGTATATCAAAAGCATTCCCAAACTCAATAAGCAATCGAGCAGTTACTGATAAACCATTGCTCGAATGACTCGAATCCCATCGAGCAAATGAGCCAACGAGCATTTGCTCGTTCGAGTGACTCCTCGAACGACTCTTAGACTCATTTCAGAAAAAAGGGATTCCATAGCCATAGGCGTTTTCGAAAAAGGGATTCCACAGATGGGATTCCAAAAAGGGATTCCATAAGTGGGATTCCGTCTTATGTCGAGTGACTCGCAACTATTACTCGAATGACTCGAATCCCATCGAGCAAATGAGCCAACGAGCAATTGCTCGATCGAGTGACTCCTCGAACGACTCGACGACTCATTTCGGAAAAAAGGGATTCCATAGCCACAGGCGTTTTCGAAAAAGAGATTCCACAAATGGGATTCCAAAAAGGGATTCCAAAAGTGGGATTCCGTCTTATGTCGAGTGACTCGCAACTATTGCTCGAATGACTCGAATCCCATCGAGCAAATGAGCCAACGAGCAATTGCTCGATCGAGTGACTCCTCGAACGACTCTTAGACTCATTTCAGAAAAAAGGGATTCCATAGCCACAGGCGTTTTCGAAAAAGGGATTCCACAAATGGGATTCCAAAAAAGGGATTCCACAAATGGGATTCCGTTTCCATCTTGTCGCCAAAGCTCCAAGGCCACTACAGGTATATGGTCTATCTGTCCTATCATTAGCTTCTACAACAGTCTTGTTCCATTGCGGCCTTGTATCAGTACTATTGACTAAACTACCATCCATTAATATTGACTTGTATCACTACTTCCTAGCTATACCTTCGCCCAAGCCTTCAAAATGTTCCAACAGATTTTACCCCCACCCAGCCCCTACTGCAAATTTTCTACTACCGTTCTCAGACACCCCCCCCCCGCCCCCCCCCCCCCCCACACACACACACTCTCCCATTAAAATCCAAAATAAACTTATAAACTTAGTAGGCACAGCTGTCTTTGGAGGTTTTTCATAATGTTCTTAAACTGTACCACCAATTTAAACCTCTGTGGGCTGCTGTGGGTCCCAATCTACAAATGACAACCTGTTCATTATCAGGCTTGGCCAGAGCAGGTGTACATATACGGGAACAAATTTTCATTTGAATTGTTCCCAAAATATTGTCTGCACATTTTCTACATTTCGAACAAGACACCCACCCCCTACTAACGTGCGACATTTTCCTAGATTAAGCCCAATATTCTCACATATAAAGCCTCCTGAAGTTGTATTTATGTTAAGAGTGTGATGTACAACATCATCTTTAAGGTTTGAAACACAAATGATGGTATATGTTAGCTGATATATTGATATATTTTAAAAAATTCAAAGAATTTCACAAGTTGGAAATGCACATTTTTGGCGCATTCAAGAGACCCACCCACCCCCACGTCACGTCTTGCAAATTTTTGGTTCCCCCCCCCCCCCCTCCTGCCCTGTATATTGATATTGGACTTACCCATCTCACTGTAAGTGTACACAAATGCAATACCTTTCTAGAAAACGAGGATTCGAATGGTAAAGACTGTATCCACCATGGGTGTGGGGGCGCGGTGGCGTCGCGGTAACCGGTTCTCGTCAGATCACCGAAGTTAAGCAACGCCGAGCGCGGTTAGTAGTTGGATGGGTGACCATTTCAGCGACTGATTCGTGCTCCCGCGTTGTGTCCTTGGGCAAGGCACTTAACCCCGATTGCCTACATGGGAGCACGATGACGCTGTGTACTAAGGCGTACTGCACGTCGATGGTGTGCATGTCTTCAACCAATCTAACCCTGCCTGTGCCGCGGTGCAGAGTTCAGAGTTACGATGTTGGAGAGCCGACAGCTGCTCGTCGTTGCTCGGTGGTTCTCTCCGGGTACTCCAGCTTCCTCCACCCGTAAAACTGTCACCGACATGATATGACCCTGGCTGTTAATGTGTCGTTAAATCCTAATAAAAAAAAAAAAAATTCGGCCCAAGGCATAATTTCACCCCTCTTTTGTCCTTTTATAAGAAGTCTATACACGGGACACTGATGATAAATTAATATCTGCAGTTATTATTTTATCCTCCCTGTATATTGATATTGGACTTACCCATCTCACTGTAAGTGTACACAAATGCGATACCTTTCTAGAGAACGAGTATTCGAATGGTAAAGACTGTATCCACCATGGGTGAAAACTGGGGTCTTTTCAACTGGATCATTCTTTTTGAAGGCTCAAGAATCTAGAAAGCGAAACGATCACTATAGAAGAATGACATAGAAATATCAAGTTGAGAGTACATGGAACCACTTTCAGGGATTTCAGGCCTAAATGTGTATGTGGCTGACGTATTTCAGGAAAAGTGGTGTACAAGTCCCCTCCCCCACCCACCCACACAACACCATCACCACTACCACCCACCACTACCACTCTCTGGCTGCACCGCTGCAGGATCTGTATTCGGAACTTATGTATAGAGTGATCGTCGTGTAAAGAAAACAATTTGACAGACCTCTAAATTTCTGATAAATATCGTTGAGGGAAAAAGGCCCTGTCCTACAAAGCCTAACCCCCCACCCAGACGAATCCTACTATCTTATATCTGGGTTGCTGCATTGGGTACTCTGAAGATGAAGTAAGTGAGACCTTGTTACCCAATACCGGGCCTCACTTAACCCTTTACCCAACGTAACGGCGAAAACCGGCCAGCGCTATTCTCAAAAATCGCCAATTAATTTTCATTATTTTTTTCATTTTTTGTCTCAAAAACATAGGTTATGACCCCTCGTTGGAACGAGCTCGTCGAGCTCGTTCCAACGAGGGGTCATAACCTATGTTTTTGAGACAAAAAATGAAAGAAATTAATTATTCAAGAATTATTTTTGCAAGTGTCGTCTGCTTTTCATGTTAGGTAAAGGGTTAAATGAGTTATCCGAATGGGGGTAAACAAATTAAATGGTAAATCAGAGAAAGGTGTAGTTTTTATTATTGGTCTTTTGGTGGTATTCTTGTTATAACTATTTTGAGTTGTCAACTAAGAATGAGATGTCATCGTTTTATATTTCAGAATGTCCGTCTGGCCTTGGCTACGTCCTGGATATAGCAACTCAAGTGTGTTACCGCATCGATACTGGGTCTAAGCTTTGGCCAGATGCACAAATAGCTTGCCAGAATGAAGGCGCACACTTGTTGAGAATTAACAGTCTGGCAATATGGATAATGATAGAGGCTCAGGTTTCAAAAGCACGTAAGTATTTTATTATTTATTGAGAGAAGGGACGTTGGAAGGACGACTTGTTGACTGTGATGGTTCAATTGCCATCTATTAAAATGTTTTAACTATATCATCAAGCCATGCCTTTGTCAAAGGCTGGATAATAGTTAAAACATTCAAGACTTCTTGGAAAATTATATTTGTGGATAAATAAAATAAGCAATTATTAGTCGTGTCGAAGCTTCTTTTGTAATCCTTTCAACACTGGCGCCCTGGAAGTTATCATTTCACTCAATACTGTGAACGGTGAAATGGGAGAAACCATCCTGATTTGTTTGGAAGTTCAGAAATAATTTAATCTGTTGCTTTAAATTATTACTGAGCCTCGCTTCAGAATTTTTTACCTTTATATTGTCTGCTCGTTCACGCAAAAAAATATGCATATCGGGCTGAAAGGGTTAACTGGTAGAGGGCTGGAAACCCATATTTGGGCTTTATTGTGAAGTGCAGACACCGCAACTTAAAGGCTTCATTTTCCGGTGGGTGCGCTTCATATTATCTTTGAAGTGAAATTATTTTGTGAGGATTTGCCTTGCTATAATTTATGGGAGAGTGCCCAAAGGTTCTCTCCCATACATTATAACAAGGCAAAGACATGTAACAATTTTCATATCTAAACATAATTCAGCACTCTATCAATCAAGTAACACGTAGCTTGCTCCAATACAGTTCAGTGGTTAAAGCATCGGAATTTAAGCCGAAAGGTCTACGGCTCGATCCTGACCAGTGGTAACTGTGTTGTGTCCTTGGGTAAGACACTTCATCTCGGGTGTCCATGGCAGATATGGAGGCACGATGGCAGGCCTGAAAATAAGCAGTCTGACATTTGCAAAATGAGGTCCCCAGAGGGTGAATTTGATGATGCTATTCCATACGGTGGGGCAATTTATCCTCTGGGTACCTCTTTCTGTTTAGTTGTTTTAAGACCCTGATTCAGAATGAGGTTCACAGAGGGTAAATTTAGTGATGCTACCCTGCTGTGCAGGGTAGCATCACTAAATTCACCCTCTGGGGACCTCATTTTGCAAATGACAGTCTGCTTATTTTGTGGCTTGCACGATGGCGCTGTGTACCAAGGCGTTCTACACATCGATGATGCACTTATCTTCAACCGTTTCTAACTCTGTTTGGAGTGCGTTGAGGAGTCTGCAAGTTGATTGCTGCTGCTCTGTGGTTCTTTCTGGGAACTCAGCCGCCCTCCTCCCGAGAGGCACTCGCCAATAAATGGTATTAGGAAAAAGTTTGTATAAACAAAATACGTTTATTTCAAATTGAAGTACAAGAACATAATATACAGGCCTTGAAATAAGCTGTCTGGCATGTGCAGAATGAGGTCCCCAGAGGGTGAATTTGATGATGCTATCCCATACAGTTGGCCAGTTTATCCTCTGGGTACCTCTTTCTGTTCTGTTTTGAGACCCTGATTCAGATTGAGGTTCACAGAGGTTGAATTTAGTGATGCTACCCTGCTGTGCAGGGTAGCATCACTAAATTCACCCTCTGGGGACCTCATTTTGCAGATGACAGTCTGCTTATTTTCTGACTTGATAATATAGCGTTTTAAGCTATTTTCAATAGAGTCCAAATATAGGCGCCCAGAACGCCAAAGCCAAAAGGCTCGGTCCAGACATAATTTACATAACGAGTTTCGAAAACTGTACGCTAAACTTGGTCCAACGCAGAGCTTCTGATCACAAAATATAGATCCACAATGGCTTTGATGTTTAAGCGACTTTATTGAAACAATGGTTCAAAACGGATCAGATGATATCATTGTATTTTATTCACATCCCCTGTCACCGTCAATGATCATGTGACTTCACAAGAATATAACTGTGTATACCTGTGTTTAGTTTCGGATTATTATAACACAATTGAGCTTTTCCGTTTTCAAAGCAAGAGTTTAGGACGTATAGTCGGGAATGGGATCACATCGTGTGATAAACGCGTCTTGTGAAAAGTGTAACTGTGTAATAACAATCACCACATCGTTTTA
This sequence comes from Pictodentalium vernedei, assembly GCA_031216915.1. Taxonomy (NCBI): domain Eukaryota; kingdom Metazoa; phylum Mollusca; class Scaphopoda; order Dentaliida; family Dentaliidae; genus Pictodentalium; species Pictodentalium vernedei. The sequence goes on from CM062289.1 coordinate 54,631,370, forward strand.
TGACACCACTTTTGTGATAAATTATTTTATTATACGCTAAACGATAGTTACTGGAAAAATGCGGAAAGATAGAAATCGTATCCCCCACTGTGAAGATACAGACATTTTCACTTTCACGGTAGCAATCAGAAAGGCGGCTTTCAAAGCATCACTTCAAGGTGAATACGTGTCAAATTATCACTGGAAATGATCAGTTTGTTCTAAAAACGTACACCGAAAAGAAAATCTAGTGTTTTTGAGTGGACTGATGCATGGAACCCGCCAGCTGAATCAGATCGCAAGACGCTACCTGTTCGGAGTATCGATCAAATCACTTCCACGCGTATCAATGCGCGACGGAGGCCGGACTATTATAGATAGCGCTCAGCTGTTTACTTTCATGCATCAATTCAAGGTTGAAATGAGTGGAATTATCGATAGGAATGATCAGATTCTTTTAAATAAAAAGTGTTTTATAAAAAGAAAATCTAGAGTTTAAGCGCTCCCGAAAAGTAAACATTTGTCTCGGTTACTCATGAGATACTTTTCGGTATCCACTAAAAACACTAGATATTGTCTATGTATTGAGTAATAAAATCAGGGCAATGAGTGAAAACTTGGAATCAAATAAAATATGTGGACCTTTACCTTCAGTAATCGAGTGTACAGTACGTGGAGAGTGTATTATCACTAAATCACCCGCAGAGTGGAGATTCCACCCAAGCAATAATTGCAAATTTGTTGCAAAGCATAACCTGCACAAGCAAAGTTTCAGCCAATAGACCTCCGGGTTAAACCCGGAGGTCCATTGGCTGAAACATTGCTTGTGTTTTGTGTCGATATGTACAAAATTTGATAGTTATAGCTTGGGTGATATCTCCACTCCGCGGGTGTTTTAGTTACAATTCACTCTCCACGTACTGTAAGACAAAATGCCGTCAGAATAAATTACCCTTGGACAAAATATCCTTAGGATAAAACAAAAGTTTTGAAGAAAGAAAAGATGGGTTGACCCTTTGGTTCTGGATGCCGACAGGGCATATCATTTTTCTTCGGATACCGACATGGGCTGTCATTTCGTCCACTGGGTGAACTGCGATAAGAAATATAGATATTATTACATGGCCTGAATAACGTGGGCACTAATTACAGGTTTCTAGACTTGCAAGTTGTTGTTACTGAGGCGCAAATATAGTAATGTGGCTATCCCATCATTCAATTTAGGCTTACCATCAGCTGGCAATGTTAGGTTAAAGTAAGTTGTAATTCAACCCATCAGCTGCTGAACCCAGTCAAATGAACTTCTATGATGAACAACGCGACGTTACTCATTAAAGTCAAAAGTTGATCTGTAACATTAGAACTGTAATTTTGGATAAATTTAGTAGTTTCATGAAAGTTTAACACATATTCCGTCTACTTATTTCTTTTCAACAGTTTATTCCACAGTTAATATTTTCTCTGTTGATGGGACAGAACAAGGACATCCTGGTCTATGGTTGAATAGCGATGGTGAAGAAATGACGTACGTAAAATGGTATCCAGGACAACCGTCTAGCACAGAACAGGAATGCATGATCATCTATCGTGGAATGAACTGGGAAGTGAATGACGGTCGATGTCACACTTTTTCGTACTCGTTTATTTGTGAAATGAATTAGCATCTCTAGAGACACCTTCTTTTCATGTGGGGCGGCAAGCTCTCCAGACACAAAACAAATTCAGATTTTTTCGAGATGGAATGTGTAAAAGTAACATCTCCTGACTACCATAAAGTTTAGTGGACGTCTGGCAGCCTTGAGCAATTCGAAATACCTACGTTCAAGCTGACATCGTCATTTCGACGCCGTTATGGCCTAGAACCAGTTTTGCCCAGGAACCAGTTTTGCCCTGAAATAGTCCATCATCTATAGCCAATTTAATCGGTTGGAATATTTCAGTTGGTCGAAAAAGCGAATCTACGATTCGCTTTTTCGACCAACTGAAATATTCTAGGCGATTCGATCTTAAAATACGATAACCAATCATTTTCTTTTAAGCAACACATCAAGAATTCTTTCTCTATCGAGACGTGATATTTATTTATTTTATTAGTGTTTAAGATCAAATGTTTCTGCATATGGCTAATCGTGACCGCAGCATGGAGATAAAGTCAAATTTAGGCAATCGTTTATACCCAAGTTTAGAGGACATCCACCCCAAGCATTGGTGATTGGGTCCCATTTTATCAGTAAAAGAGAGCTTTTTCACCACAGTAAACAAGTACTGTTTAGACATAGATTAAATACTTTTGGAATATCAATAACTGTAGCATGAAAGAATATCTGTATATCTTTGTGAATAACGTGACATCACATTAAATCAACTGTGGTCCGAAAAGCGGGTAAACAAACAGCCTATAACAGCGTGCTTTCGGCATTAGCCTGAGATCTTGTAGATGTATAACTCAACTTCACTATTTATTTATTTATTTATTTATAACCCAACTTCACTATTTATTTATTTAATATTTATTTGTTTATTTATTTGTGTTTAGGGTCACCAGTAAAACAAAAGGCTTGTTTACCACAGTGAACAAGCACTGCTTCACTTCTGTATATATGCCACGTTCGAAAGGTCAAAAGTCTGTTGAGGCCCAATTAGCGTCGTATTGTGTATCTTTTCTTGAGCGATGATTGTTCGGAGGGAGATAGTGGCCTTGTTTGAGTTATCGGGGTGCCGGACGACTGTTTTAGTTGATATAGAAGTATGTTGTTATCACAGTATGAATGTAGGATGGATTTTGTATGACGTGCTACTAGCTTCATGCAACTCAGCACACCAATCCTACATTCACATTCCGATAAAGCGTCAGATAATCCATTTCAGCACGACCATCCCACATTCATACCCCAATAAAGTGACAGATAGAGCCCCAGAAACTCTTCTGTTTCTCATGCCATTTTGTTTGGAAAATTGCATGTGGGTGGGCGGTTTTTATGTTATTTTTTATTTTTGTAAGTAGTTCTGTGCCTTAAAAAGTTCATGTTCTTTGTTTGTTTTATGTTTCAGGCAGCATAATCTACAGGGTAACATGTGTCGTGGTGTATTTCGTCCATTGAGTGCAAGAGGCTTTGCAATGCTAAAGCATTGCAAAGCCTTCTTGCACTCAAGGGACAAATTTATCAATACTAAATCATTTATCAATTTTATTAACTTGAGTAAAATATCAGACATAAATCATTAAAGTTTTATTTTTTTAAGTTTATATCGGTTATATAAAGAGGGCAAGCGGCAGCCAAAATGACCGTGCGGGGGGTGGGGGGGTCCTGACAAACAGATGTTTAACTGTTTAGGCCTAATTCATTTCAATTGTTATACACCCAGATTTTTTACGTAGCTCTGCCTCTGTCCATGCGTAGCCATATTTAACCAGGATGGAAAGCGTTAGGTATATCTTTGTATTACTAACACTGCTGTAATATGACCATGCGACAAACTGTTGTGCAGTTCATCACATAACAGCATTCCATCAGCAACAAAAAGGTACTCTAAAAATGTTGCTGGTGTCCTAGAATGACTCCTAGCACGCTCATAGCATAACCTGTCATTGGGTGTACAATTTGACCATGCAAACATTTAACATGCCCTCACATACCTGATTGAACAAACCCAGTTAGCATCAATATTTAACAAGTGAGAGAATTTGTATTTAATTTATTTGGATTTAACGACACTTTCGACAGCCAGAGTCATATTGTGTCGGACAGTTTTACGGTTGGAGAAACTCGGAGTACTCGAATAGAACCACAAAGCAGCGGCGAGCAACTGTCAGACTTCACAGTGTACTAGGTTATGAACCACTAAATAAGTGAACACGTGACTTGGAGCATTTGACACCCGATGTTGTGAGTAGGATTAAATAAGGCTGATCAGCTGATTGGTTAAATATATTTTGACTTTGAAACCATTAATTAAAATTTTGATTCGTCCACTTCAGAAAGGATTAATAAGTTTGTTTGTGATTTGGTGCTGGAATGTGTGAGAATCTCTCAAAAACATGAGGCATGGGAAAAAAAGTGTGAAGGTCATTCAGTGCAAGACCATACGGTAGTTGTGAAAATTCGAAATTTAAATTGAAATTTCATGTGGCAACATATATTTTTTTCCAGTTTAAATTTTTTCAAGAGATTATGTACTTTGTAGATGTATAGGTACTTTTTTTCAAAACAACTTGGTGTGTTGTACAGAGAGTGGAAGGTTAACACTGTGGTCAATGGGATTTATTTAGGCGTTCATAACCACTAACTTCACACACGCAGGGTAAGCATGGTTGAAGACAAGTGCACCATCGACCTGCAGTACGCCTTAGTACACAACGTTACCGTCCCCCCCCCCCCCCACGTGGACAATCGAGATTAAGTGCCTTGCCCAAGGACACAGCGCAGTTACCCCTGGTAGGGTTCGAATAATGGACCTTTCGGTTTGAAGTCCAATGTCGTTTCCACTGAATCATCGCGCTCCCAGTCAGCATCAGTTATTTTTAAGAAATCATTAGTAAATTAGTTGAGTTACAAATAATATTATTACAACACTCAGTATTATTTATTTATTTATTTATTTATTTATTTATTTATTTATTTATTTATTTATTTATTTATTTATTGGTGCTTAACGCCACATCAGCAGCTAATGCTATATCGTGGCTAGAAAACAGTGGTAAGTAAAAAGTCATTATCAATTATGAAGTAAAAGATGGAATAAAAATAAAAATAACCACAACAGACATTTCAAAGACGCGAATGATTAGAACAGCAATGAATAATGAGATAAGTGAATAACCTATAAATCAACCTGAGGAATTGAGACTTGATGAGTCGAGATTAAAAGAATAAAAACAATTTTAAAATCTTGTAAAAAAGGTTGATTACTTTCAGAAATGATACAATTTTGTGTGGGCTAGTATTATAAAATAGATCTCTAAGGGATCCAACTGTGAAGTACTGCCCTCCACAAGATTAAAATGGGTACAATGAAAAAAGAATGTGTTCCACTGACAACACCCGCTGACATGGAACACACTCTGGTCGCATATTACCCTCTAACAAAAAGGAATGCGTAAGTCGTGGGTTACCATTATGACATACAACACTCAGTCGTCTGGGTTATCATGGTGTGTCTCGTTGATGAGACCAGATCAAACAAGACGCCGTAGGCGTCGTGTTTGACCTGGTCTCGTCAACGAGACGGAACGTGACTACCCAGATTGATTGACTGCTGTGATATTTTGTTTCCCATATGACGGTGAGTATTTTAAAATTGAATCTGACAGATGAAATGTGAAAGAAAAAGAAAGTATGGAATGTTTGTCTAGAAGGTTCAGCGTAATGGCGCTTTCGAGTTTTCACTTCGCATTTGAAACCTGTCGCCTCGAAAATATGTGCAGGTCAATGACGTCACATGAGCATCATTTAAATATGGCAGGATGTGATTTTTGGGGGAGCGCGGTGGCTCAGTAGGTAGAGGTGCAGGCTGCAAGCCCAGAGGTCCTCGGTTCGAATCCCACCTGCGGCAACCGCGTTGTGTCCTTGGGCAAGACACTTCATCTCCATTGCCCGTGTGGGGGCACGATGATGCCGTGTACTAAGGCGTACTGCACGTCGATGGTGCGCATCGATGGTGCGCATGTTTTCAACCAATCTAACCCTGCCTGTGCTACAGTGCGAAGTTACGATGTTGGGGAGCTGGCAGCTGCTCGTCGTTGCTCAGTGGTTCTCTCGGGTACTCCAGCTTCCTCCACCCGCAAAACTGTCACGGTCATGATTAGCCATTGTGCATAAATATGTGACCTTAAACATCAATAAATAAATAAATAAATAATGTGATTTTTGGAAATTTTGAGACTCTCATTTTCCCGTGAGTCAGAATTGTCGGGCAAACTGCAGCCTCAGGAGCTTTTTATGATGCTCTTACTATAAATGAATATACAATGATGAAGAATAAAATAACAAACAACAGATAGATTAAACTATTTAATAGTTAAATTAAATATTCGAATAGAACGAAAATGCTTAGTTGTTTAAAAACTGTTCCATGAATGTCATAAAAGTTTCAACAAACATTTTCAAAAATTCATTTCACTGATTTAATTCAGTGTGAGACAAGTTTAGAGTTTTATGATAATTCTATAAATACACAGAACGACACACGCGTGCGGCCTCTCGTTCTATCCTTCCGCGCTGGCACTCGTGCCATATCGATTAACCCATTCACGCGCGTGTGTCGTTATGTGTTTATTACACGCCTTCACGTCTATAAAACAATTATAAAAAGGAAACTCGGCAATTCATTTGATAACTATTAACACAGACAACACATTTTATCGCCAATCAAATTTGCGAGGGGAACCCGTGTTAATATTTCGTCCCCTGATTAACCCATTCACACATGTGTGTCGTTCTGTGTTTATTACACGCCTTGACGTCTAAAAAACAATTATTAGAAGAACACTCGTCAATTCATTTGACAACAATTAATACAGACAACACATTTTATCGCCAACCAAATTTGCGAGGGGAACCCGTGTTAATATTTCGTCCCCTGAGCTGCAATGTGTTCTATGTGCCTACTGGCACATAGAACACATTGGAACTCGGGGGACGATTTTCAGCTATCGTTAGCGATTCAAATTGTAAATGCGTTGCAAGATTTGTAGAAATTTCCAGTAAAATTTCGCTCTATTTAAAAGTAGTCCGTCAACGATTTCCGTTCCGGGCATATGTGCGGAACAGATTTTTATTTTCCGCAAGGTTTAGTGTTGCTGTAGGTGGGGGTTACATAGAACAAGCATGTAATAAAATACATACAGTAAAATATATGACATATTGAGATTCAGGTACACTGACATCTGCATTCATTTCACCCCTAACGTCTAATTATAATAGGAATCGGTAAAAAATAAATTGCGTTTTCCCCTCACAAGTGAGATCAAACACCTCGGTGATTAACATTTCGTGTGAACTTGAAATTTACAAATGAATTTTCACAAGCGCAAAACAAGAGTTGTTCTTGCTCCACTAGTGGGTATAACAAGATGCGGCAGATCACGATGGAATGCCAAAATGTATTAATGCGCGGCCGAAATTTTTCGGGTCGAAGCGCTGATAGAGTTATTTAATTTGTTGAATTATTTCAATTCAATGTTGAAGAATTCTTATTGAAGCGAAAATGAAGTAGAAATTTCATTTTACTGAATTTGTTTGTTGCTAAAAATTACGTCATTTCGCCAACAATCTCAAAAACTATTTTGTGTGGATGTACACAACATCCAATGTGATCTGTGTCAGCGGAAACAGCGATCAGCTGATTGTGAAAACAGATTTCTTGCGTGGTATGGGCGTCGGTTTGGATCGTTTCAGTTGAAGCTTCAAATGAAAGGTGCATAATAAAAAGAAAATCAAATGTTTTCTTGTGAATACCGAGATTCACAAGAAAACAGTGAGTGAGAGAATTTGTATTTTCACTCGCAGCAAGCTGCTCGTGAAAATACGAATTCTCTCACTCACTCATGAGATAAATCCCGGTATCCACAAGAAAACATTAGATATCCTCTCTGTAGTAATACACTCGCCAGGATATTGAGAACATCTCGACTGTTCGAAAAATGCAGAATTTATATTTATTTATTGGGGTTTAACGACACTTTCGACAGACGGCCACCTCGTGTCGGACAGTCTTACGGATGGAGGAAGCTGGAGAGAATCATCGAGCAACGGCGAGCAACTGTCAGGCACCCCAGCGTACACTCCACACAAGCAGGGTTAGCATTGGTTGAAGACAAGTGTACCATCGACGTAAAGTGTGCATTAGTACACAGCGCCACCGTGCCCCCACGTGGACAATTGGGATTAAATGTCTTGCATAAGGACGCAACATTTAGGATGCTGATGTTACAATGTTTATCATCTACAGCACAGAGCTTCTCACAACTGCACAGAAAGCTGCTATAAAGCAACTCGCCAAGGAATGATGATAAGCCCAGTGCAAAATGAAATGATACAAGTTCAGTATTTCAATTTTTATGGACTATATCAACGCAACCTCCAACCCTTACCTTCACCCCATAATTAGAATATTGATGTTGCAATCAAGACACAATTGGGATTAAAGTGTCTTGCCCAAGGACACAACACGATTGCTGCAGGTGGGATTCGAACCGAGGATCTCTCGGCTTGCAGCCTGCATCTCTACCTACTGAGCCAAAGCGCTCCCCGCGGGAGGAATAATGTGTAAAATATAAGAAAATCTCTTTTATTTTTTCTTGAGTGGTAATGTCCAAATATCGACGCTTATTCTTGTTGAGTTCGACCCGTGGATCTTAGTATTTTCAGTGTGGATATAAGTAATAAAAGACTTTTATTGTGTTACAACTTATTTTGATGAGTTATGTATTCTCTGTGTACAGTACGCCAGGAGTGTATTATCACTAAATCGCCCGCAGAGTGGCAATTCCTCCCAAGCAATAATTGAACATTTATTGTAAAGCATAACAAACACAAGCAAGGAGGTCCATTGGCTGAAACATTGCTTGTGTTATGGTCTACATGTGTAGAATTTGAAAGTGATATTTTGGGTGATAACTCCACTCCACGGGTGATTTAGTTACAATCCACTCTCCAGGTACTTTATTTGTGTTTTTTACAGATGTTTTCGCCTATCCTTTATACATAAAATTCAAACACTGGCACAGTTTCAACTTAATAGGTTGTAGGATTATTACAAGAAAGTTATGAGTTGGGTTTTTCTCTGTTGTAAATTCCACGACTTTATTCTTTTCCTTAAAGCATATCAAGAAATTATGTCATTATGTGTAAATTTTATGAATTACACTTTTTGATACGCTTTTTTTCATTTTATAACAAAACACCAATTTTTACACGTGAGCAATTTAATACATATGTCATCGGGGGGGGGGGGGGGGGGGGGGGGCGTTGTTTCGTTTCTCGTCACAATATACAGTCCGGTCATCGTGGACTGGTCACTTCCCCCGGGTGGGTAATATTTGCACGGACGCCATAATATTAGATTCCAAACACTAATTATTGGAATAATCATCAAAAATTTAATTCATGAAGCACCGGGTATAACCCGGTGCTTCACGAATTAATATTTTGCCGATGAGGATTTTTATAACCTGATAAACGCATGCGTGGATGCAGTGGCGTTATGCCAACGGTGCACGCCCCCCCCCTCCCCCACCCCCTCCAAATATTAAATATTTTCGGTGAAGGCCTGGGAAGTGCGAGGCATTTTTTTGCCAAAATATTTTGGCACGCTACGCGCCATCCGATGGTGGCGCTCCGCTTAGATGGTGTTACCGATCTGCCCCCCCCCCCCACCCAGATTTTTCCCTAGCATGAAGCCCCTGCGTGGATGTCACTGGTCACACGTGGATTACGACCAGTCCACTGCGACTGCATTGTACATTACACGATTTGTCGGCTGTGTCACATTGGGAGTTATCATGATGAACTAGCGTCAAGGTTGAACATGCACTCCGATCGGCAAACTTTAGACCATGTTACCGTCGCTTCATGACAACAACGTATATATTCCAATGAGACCCTACCCATAACCCAAACCCACATCGTGAAGTGAAAGGCAACTTTTAACGATAAACAGTTCAGTAAATAAACATTCCGTATACCACACGACCTTATTATATTATTATTTATTGGTGTTTAAGGTCACATACTTATGCACAATGGCTAATCGTGACCGTGACAGTTTTACGGGTGGAGGAAGCCGGAGTACCCGGAGAGAACCACCGAGCAACGACGAGCAGCTGTCAGCTCTCCAACATCGTAACCCTGAACTCTGCACCGCAGCACAGGCAGGGTTAGATTGGTTGAAGACATGCGCACCATCGACGTGCAGTACGCCTCAATACACAACGTCATCGTGTCCCCTTGTGGGCAATCGGGGTGAAGTGTCTTATCAAGGACACAACGCGGTTGCCGCAAGTGGGATTCGAACCGAGGACCTCTCGGCTTGCATCCTGCACCTCTACCAACTGAGCCACCGCGCCCCTACCACACGACGTCGCTGATCAAATAATCAATGAATCAGATAAAGGCCAAAGCCACTACACGTTAGTTCACATCGTAAACTGATTTGTAATTCGGATACGGCGTCTTCAATTCTTGTTTATGGTGGTATTGTGATTTTGTATTGCATCTGCTGGACACGTTTATTCTCTGCTGTGTGAAGTTTTTGGATGTGCCTCATTTCAGATATTTCGCGTAGTGACGTCACACGGTAACATATGCCAGTGGAGCCATAAACATAGAAAAAATACGCGAGCTCTCGTCCAATCAGAAGGCGATGATGTAATATGATTGGTTAGAACTCTGAATGTACATGTAGTGACCATCCACATTTGGATAACTGCATTCAAATTGTTAACTGAATCGAATTTACCTAAATGATAAGCAGTATGAATAATAAACATGAACACACAAATGATATATAAAATTAAATCCACATCAATGAATTAGTTAATCACACAATCACAATCAAATAGCTCATTACGGAAACATCGTTCACAACATTTACAGTAAACTTTCGACGCAAGACGTCGATGTCGAAGCATTTATTTATTTATTTATTTATTTATTTATTTATTTATTTATTTATTTATTTATTACTTTCCAAAGTGTGATTTACTGGTATTCCCCGGTTTGATTATAAACAATAACTTCACAAGTGAATTATGAAATCATCAATTGTGTCATGTATCCGTGCGCGCAAACGAAGACGCTTTGCCGTGGGTGTATGGGGATTTCATTGGCTTTTTTTGTCTTCTTTTTTTAACCCTTTACCTAACATGAAAATCAGACGACACTTGCAAATAAATTCTTGAATAGCTATTATTTTCATTTTTTGTCTCAAAAACATAGGTTATGACCCCGCATTGGAACGAGGGGTCATAACCTATGTTTTACAGACAAAAAATAAAAAAATAATGAAAATTAATTGACGAGTTTTGAGAATAGCGCTGTCCGTTTTTGGCCTTACGTTAGGTAAAGGGTTAAATAATATAATTATCGTTAATAATGAAAAGTAATAAACAGAGTAATCGCTTGACTGGACTGGTTGCGTGAAATAATTCATGAGAGGCGAGGGACTATATTGTAACACACTCGTGCGCATTCGCGCACTCGTGTTTGTACAACGTCCCCCACCTCTCAGGAATTATTTCACGTAACCAGTCCAATCAAGCGATTACTCTCTATTTATTTATTTATTTATTTATTTATTTATTTATTTATTTATTTATTTATTTATTTATTTGTTTATTTATTTATTGGTGTTTTGGTTCACATACACTGGCTAATCATGACCACAGCATGAATATAAAGTCAATAAAAAAATATAAAGTCAAATTTAGGGCAATCATTTATACCAATGTTGCCCATTTTAGAGCACTTGGGACCCCAAGCATTGGTCCTATTGCACCAAAGAAAACAAGCCCTAGCTTCACTTCCAACGGTTCTCATGCGGGAGAATGTTCTCTTATATTTCGTAAACTGCTCATCTAACTCGAATAGGAGACAGCATTTGCAAAAACATTTCATGAATAATTAAAAAAAAAGAAATTTGTCTCGATCACATGGGTTATGAGCTCGTTTCAAAGAGGTCCATAAGCTATGTTTTTGAGGCGACGCATGAAAAAATAAAATTTGGTGTGCGATTTTTGTGGACAGCGCTTGTCAGTTTTACTCGTTACCTTTGTTCAAGGGTTAAATTACACATAATGTAATATAAAGAATATCAAATTCATCACGATGTGATATGAAATTTCTGAACCTCATTCACTAAAATCGATCTGAGCCTCAAACCGTGATTCCGATCGATTTTACTGAATGCGGTTTAGAAATTCCATATCATCGGAGATCCAATATTTCTGATAGTTCAATAAATTTAGTATCACTGATAATATATTTCTAAAAATAATTTTTGTATTTTATAGCAAGGCCAGTTTATTCTCAGCACCAACGATAACCCTGCGTTTCTAGATGTCGTAAACATGGTAACGCGTGGGATATCTGGAAACTTTTGCAGTGTCGGCACCTGTACACTAGTTTGGCATCTCTCTGGAATGATCTCATTCGTATCATGCCGTTGAAGGGCCATAATATATTCATTTATTTATTGTTCTTTAAGGTAACATACTTCTGCACAATTGCTAATCATGACCATAACATGGAGATAAAGTCAAGGTCAGTCAATCGTTTATACTCCATGTTGCCTATTTTAGAGGACTCGCACCCCAAGCATTAGTGACTGGGTCCTATTTAACCAGTCAAACAGAGCTTGTTTACCAGAGTAAACAAGCACTGCTTCACTTCCCGGGGATCCCGCGGGGAGAAGGGCCATAATATGACTTGGATGTGCAATGGTGATGACGAACACCAGAATTAGCTCATGAGTGGGGGTTCAAGGAACTAAACATTTTCACAAGTGACATTGAGGCAGGTGAAAGTTCGGGCTTTTTTTAACCCTTTGATACGTTTGTACGTGTTATTACGTACGGAATCTTTTGTTTAATTTAATCCTTTGACACTTTTGTACGTGTTATTACTTACGAAAACAAACAGCACGTTGTTACTTTGTGGTCATTTGTTTTGTTATTAGTTTTTCGATTTTTAGCTCAACTTGACAAAGTCAAGCTGAGCTATTGCCATCACTTCTCGTCCGTCGGCGTACGTACGTTAGTACGTTAGTACGTACGTCCACAATTTCCTTTGGCACACCTCACAGGTCGCATTTATGATCAGATTACTTTGAAACTTGGTATGCTTGTTTGAGGTGACCTCTAGATGGGAGCTATCGATTTTCTCCAATTTCCGTCAAAAAATGTTGCCACGGCCAACGTTGTTAGAACTTAGTTTAGTCAAACCACAGTATTTCCCTTTGGCACACCCTACAGGGCACATTTATGATTTGATTGCTTTGAAACCAGGTATGCTTATTTAGGGTGACCTCTAGATGGGAGCTATCGATTTTCTTCAATTTCCGGCAAAAAATGTTGCCACGGCCAACGTTCGTAAAACTTAGTTTCGTCAGACCTCAATATTTCCCTTTGGCACACCCTACAGGAAACATTTATGATCAGATTGCTTTGAAACCTGATATGCTTGTTTGGAAAGACCTCTAGATGGGAGCTATCGATTTCCATCAATTTCTGTCAAAAAATGTTGCCGCGGCCAACGTTCTTAGAACTTAGTTTAGTCAGAAGACTCAATATTTCCCTTTTGCACACCCTACAGGGTACATTTATGATCGGATTGCTTTGAAACCTGGCATGCTTGTTTGGGGTGACCTCTAGATGGGAGCTATCGATTTTCTTCAATTTCCGTCAAAAAATGTTGCCGCAGCCAACATTCTTAGAACTTAGTTTAGTCAGACCACAATATTTCCCTTTGGCTCACCCTACAGGGCACATTTATGATTAGATTGCTTTGAAACCTGGTATGCGTATTTACGGTGACCTCTAGATGGGAGCTATCGATTTTCTTCCATTTCTGTCAAAAAATGTTGCCACGGCCAACGTTCTTAGAATTTAGTCTAGTCAGACCACAATATTTCCCTTTGGCACACCCTACAGGGCACATTTATGATCGGATTGCTTTGAATCCTGGTATGCTTGTTTGGGGAGACATCTAGATGGGAGCTATCGAATTTCTTCGGTTTCTGTCAAAAAATGTTGCCACTGGCAATAAAAATAACATTGGTACCAATGATCTTCAATTTTGCCATTTCATTTATAACTTACCAAGTTCAAGTTTGTCAAGTTGAGCTACAGTATCATTGACACTTTCATTTAAAGTTTTAATCTCAAATTCCTATTTTCTCCCGAATAGTGTTCAGTGATAACCATTGAGCTAAACGTTATCGCAGCTTAAAATACTAACGTAACCCCGCTGTCAAGACGTCTTAACTGGATGAGTGTTGTCCAGAAGCCACTATCAGGGCTTTCAAAAAAAGAGGATACCAGAGCAAAGGCCAACACTTTCCTTGCTTATATTTCATATTCAGTCAAACACAAATAATATTTTGTTTATATAAATTTGCTTTATTACAAATTATTGGAGAGTGCCTGTGGGCACTCTCCAATAATTTGTAATAAAACCAGTTTTGAATAACAAATTCCGACCACTAAAAATAATCTAGCCCTCAACCAGATAATCACTAATGTGAAAAATATCTTTTTATTTGTACTAACCGACGTTTGACGTCGCATTTTGAAAAAAAAAACGTTGAAGAAATATACAGAACCACACTTATGTTTGAATGGGTTAACGATTACTGGACGAGAGCGAGTGGCGCAGGGTTATCCCAGCGCCACACGCTCGAGTCTAGTAATCGTTAACCCATTCAAACATAAGTGTGGTTCTGTATTTATTACACACCCAACCATGAAAAAGAATCCACTGTAATTTATCGCTAATTTAATCAAATAGTCGACGATTTGAACGGTTGAAAGAATTTTAGAGAGAAACGGGCAATTTTGTAAGAGAACCAGTCTTAAGTCTTTGACCTTGCAATCTGTAGAATCGCTGTTGATTCATTTTATTCGCAAAAAAATGACGATCCGAACACTCAAAACTCAAAAGATTGCGTTCAGCATATCAGACGTCACAAATTATGAGGTCTCAAATGTGTTTTCAAAATTGTGTGTGCAGGCATCATTATATCTGGAGGATGGAAAACGTACAAGGATTTTAATTTGAATACGGTCCGAACTGGCCGCTCTGTTTAAATTTCGTGCTTTTTAAACTGAAACTAAAAATACAAGTTTGAACTCGGCTTGACGATACATCATTACATGCACGACTGCCACAAGGCTATCGCATGTGGACTGTACCTCGGTCATTTCTGTTCTGCACTGTAACAAACGTACACACTGGACGAGAAAGGACATTTTGTGCAATAATTAACCTTCCGGGCCAGTCATTCGATCGTTTGGAGTAACTGAGCCCGAGCCTGAGGGCAGTGAGGCAGTTTGAGATTCCATTCTGACTCCGACTCCGAGTGAATTCAGCAGACTTGGTAAGTTTGCGCTTTATTTTTCAACTTTATAAAGTTTCTGACTTGAAATTTAGCCTTCTTTTTATTTTACCTCTAGTCTTGATAACCTTTGTTTGAAATGGGCTGCACTTACAAATAAAAGATTTAGGTTGTCCACATTTACTACAGATATACAATTACAAAGGGAGAAATATATTGCATGATAACTGCAAGAAAATGTCATGTCTTGTCTCCACAGCACAAGTAATTTAGTTTGTACACCTTTTTTACACCCCCCCCCCCCCCCCACCCATCTATAACCTGACAGCATTTTCTTGAAAGCTCACAAAATGAGTATCCAACACATGCTTAGTCAGAGGCTGAAAGAGAAATAAGGGGGGGGGGGGGTGTTCTCACCAGTAAGCTCCAACTTATTTTGGTTGATAATATTTTCAAAGATTGATTAATGTTTACATTATTTTGTACTAGTAGTACTATACTTCACCAGTTTGTTATCTGAACGGTTCTGTCAATATTTTTTTCGTGGTATCTGGTTCAAAACATCATAATTTTTTATGTGTCTGCTCCAATATCTTGTCTGTCTTAAATTTGGAATTTGGTATTCTGAATTTGCATTTAGTAAGTAGTTTTAAAGAGGACTGATAGAATGTGGCTAAAATGATCTAGGCTTTTGGGGAACATTTTCTTGGGGATGGGGGCTGACCAATCAAACTGCCCAGAACTTTTGTTTCAAAATTAAAATGCAGGCCCTTGCAGCGAATTTGCCTATGAAAATGCTCTTCCCACTGCCCTGATATTTGCCAAAATTATAAAAATACCACCTCCATCTGAACACTCTGTTCTGAAAATACCAGTCCTATTCAATGAAACCTGCAAAATTAACTGCTTATTGGTGAAGGGGGTGAGAGTGCCTCAACCCCCTCCCCATCTCATACACCCATGTAACTACGTCACATAGGTGGCATTCGATTTAAGTTTTGTTGCTGAGAATTAAAGCAAAATAAGAAATATCGTTGTATAAAATAGAAATACAAGCAAAACTCCTAAATTAGTCATTTCAAAATACACATCAATCTGTGTCTGGAAAATATTGTCATATTGTCTGTGTTTTAAATATTCTAATAATTATTTTTGAATTTCATGGAAGTCATCTCATAAAATTGACAATATATTGCATTCATCAGACCACATATATTTACCACTCCTCCCCTCTTCATGGTCTCATTCCCACCCTACTCGAGATTTTTCAGAATTTCTGTAGTGGGTAGCTGGTAACATTTTTTAATTTCCTCAGTACAAACTCCAGAAAGTCATATTTTAGCAATACTATATCCCCCTAAAAAAAGCCCTTCCACCCTGCCCCCACAAAAAAAAAATTAAATAAAATAAACCTGTTGCCCCAACACCCACTAGCAGTAGCACGTAAAAAACATTGGTTCCACAAATGTTAAAAAAAAACAGGCTTTTCATTCTTTCGAATTTATTTTCTTTATTCAGCTAGTGTGGGGCGGGGGGGGGGGGGGTGGTCATCTAGTAAGGGTGGAATTGGAGATAGTTAATTAGTAAAGTTCTGCATGTACTAGCGGTCAAACATCTCCAGGCGCTGTCGGCGTGTCGTCGTCTGTTTTTGGCTCACCAACGTTAGTTGTGTGAGCCTATGGCATAGCCCTCATGTCGGCGTCGGCGTCTGCTCTCAAATATTTTGAACTTTTGTGTACAGGTTTTGATTTTTTGGCTTTTTAAATTTTTTTTAGCATCTGCATATTGCTATGGTGGTTCACTATAACATTTAACTCTTTTCCAGGGTATTTTGTCTTAATTTTTAACCCTTTGAATCAAATTTTAGACTTATTTTGATGTTTGCGTGCAGGTTTTGATGTTTTTTTTTTCCTTTCTTCCAAGTGGAGATTTACCTTGCAGCATATGTCCATGCTTTCTATTGTATGTAAACATGCATCTTAGGGCTATGTTTGTATTATTTAACCCTTTTCCTGCTGAATTACTTCAATTTTGGATTTTTATGTACAGCTTTTGGACTTAGGCTTACAGTTTCTTACTTTTATGTACAGGTTGTGATAAAAAAAAAACAATTTCAAGTGAGGTTGACCTCACTGCATATTGCAGTGGTGGTTATTATAACATTGATAACTTTCCAGTGCATTTTTAATAAATTTTTAACCCTTTGAATAGATTTTTAGACTTATTTTGACTTTTGCGTGCAGGTTTTCATGGGGTTTTTTTGTTCCTTTCTTCCAAGCGTAGAGTTTCTGCATATTGCTATGGTGGTTCACTATAACATTTAACTCTTTTCCAGGGTATTTTGTATTAATTTTAACCCTTTGAAAAAATTTTAGACTTATTTTGATGTTTGCGTGCAGGTTTTGATGTTTTTTTTCCTTTCTTCCAAGTGGAGATTTACCTTGCAGCATATGTCCATGCTTTCTATTGTATGTAAACATGCATCTTAGGGCTATGTTTGTATTATTTAACCCTTTTCCTGCTGAATTACTTCAATTTTGGACTTTTATGTACAGCTTTTGGACTTAGGCTTACAGCTTCTTACTTTTATGTACAGGTTGTGATAAAAAAAAAACAATTTCAAGTGAGGCTGACCTCACTGCATATTGCAGTGGTGGTTATTATAACATTGATATCTTTCCAGTGCATTTTTTAAAAATGTTTAACCCTTTGAATAGATTTTTAGACTTATTTTGACGTTTGCGTGCATGTTTTCATGTATTTTCTTTCCTTTCTTCCAAGTGTAGATTTACCTTGTAGTATATGCTTTCTATTGTATGTAAACATGCATCTTAGGGCTACGTTGTATTCCTTAACCATTTTCCTGCTTAATTACTTCAATTTTGGACTTCTTTTGTTTACAGGTTTGGATTTTTGTGCTTTTAACAAAATGTTTTTCTTCTTTGCATATTGCTGTGGGGGTTCACAATAACATTTAACTCTTTTCCAGGGTATTTCGTCTTAATTTTAACCCTTTGAATCAAATTTTGGACTTATTTTGATGTTTGTGTGCAGGTTTTGATGTTTTTTTTACTTTTATGTGCAGGTTTTGAGGTTTGTCTTTCTTTTCTTCCAAGTGGTGACTTACCTTGTAGCATATTGCCATGGTTCCTATTTTATGTTAGGATGCTTCTTAGTTTATATTAGGATGCTTCTTGGGGCTATTATTATATTATTTAACCCTTTAGCTGCTTATTTACTTTAATTTTGGACTTTTGTGTGCAGGTTTTGTACTTTTCTGTGCAGGTTTTGATATTTTTTTAAAGTGGAGTTTTACCTCTCTGGCATATTGCCATGGTGGTTACTGTAACATTTTCAGGGTATTTTTCTAAATTTTAACCCATTTAAAACAAATGTGATACTTTTATGTGCAGGTTTTGAGGTTTGTCTTTCTTTTCTTCCAAGTGGATATTTTTCAAGTAGACTTTCCCATCACTGGCATATTGCCATTGTGGTTACTGTGACAGGGTATTTTTCTCAATTTTAACCCCTTGAAACAAATATGATATTTTTTTTTTACTTTTATGTGCAGGTTTTGAGGTTTGTCTTTCTTTTCTTCCAAGTGGTGACTTACCTTGTAGCATATTGCCATGGTTCCTATTTTATGTTAGGATGCTTCTTGGGCTATTTTTATATTATTTAACCCTTTAGCTGCTTATTTACTTTAATCTTGTTCTTTTCTTTGCAGGTTTGTACTTTTGTGTGCAGGTTTTGATATTTTTTTTAAGTGGAGTTTTATCTCACTGGCATATTGCCACACCGGTTATTGTAATATTTTCAGGGTATTTTTCTAGATTTTAACCCTTTAAAACAAATGTGATACTTTTTTCACTTTTATGTGCAGGTTTTGAGGTTTGTCTTTCTTTTTTTCAAAGTGGAGACTTACCTTGTAGCATATTGCCATGGTTCCTATTTTATGTTAGCATGCTTCTTAGGGGTTATTATTATATTATTTAACCCTTTAGCTGCTTATTTTCTTTAATTTTGGACTTTTGTGTGCAAGTTTTGAACTTTTTTTTTTACTCCAGCCACCTCTTTGCATTGGCCACCTGTTGGTGAGTCACGGGGTACTAATACCCCCTCTAGTTCCGCTTCATGTTAACCAGTTTTCAAGATTCATTTAGTCTTGCTTCCTGAGGACAACTTCACCTTAACATGCTTTTCAAAGTATGTTTACGTTGGCAAACGTGCTGCTGCCGAAGTGTGACAAATACAGTTACGGGTGTGTAATAAACTGAATTCCCAGTGACGTTTGAACGTCAGGATAATTAAAGTGTCAAGGGGTTAAATCGATTTATTACACACCCTTAACCGTATTTGTCACGATCACATGGATTTTAGGGGCATGCGGTAATTTTAACCAGAAAGCTCTAGTGCAATCCGATAAAAAGTACCCTTCGCGTGCACAAATTCTCTCGTTAGACTGGTTCTTATAGTTTGCAGCATTCAGTGGAATATAACCAATGAGAACCATCGGCTATATTTATCTGTCGGAATTACCGATTCCCATTACAAAATGTTTGATGCACAACTATGCTAAAAACTGTTGAAAGTCATGAAAGACACATGGTCTCTGCCAAGAAATTCAACAGTGAAACTCAACCTTTGCTTTTGTTATTGAAAATCGAGGACAACTTAATTATACCCCCGCTTCGAAGAAGTGGGGGCTATATAGGAATCGCCCTGTACGTCCGTACGTCCGTCCGTTCGTCTTTCCGTCCGGACAAATCCTTGTGTGCGCAACTCCTCCTACATTAATGAACCGATTTTGATGAAACCTTCATCTCTACTAAGTGAACATGTGCATATTCCAAACTTTTTGATCTGCGACAATTTTAACCAGGTTATCTCTCTTGAACTTTGATTTAATATGGGTTTCTATATGAAATTCTTGTTAATTTTAGTGCAAAAAAGTCCAATTGGGTTCGATATTGCAGCCAGCCACTGGTACGGTTCCTATAAAACTTCGTTACAATGTTGCCCTCAGCGCTGCGTGCTGCCAGCGAGTCGACACGAGGCCTAATGTGTAACTGTAATCTTATTCGATTCACACTTCGGCAATGAAGCAGCACGTTTGCCAACGCAAACATACTTTGAAAAGCATGTTAAGTTGAAGTAGTTCTCAGGAAGCAAGACTAAAGGAATCTTGAATACTGGTTACCATGAAGCGGAAAAACAGACGCCGACAGCGCCTGGCTGGAGATGTTTGACACTAATGACAGCTAGTACATGCAGTTACTAATTAACTATCTCCACTTCCACCATTACTAGATGAACACTTCCCCCCCCCCCCCCCCGCCCCACACAAGCTGATTAAAGAAAATAAATTCGGAAGAATGAAAAGCCTGGTTTTATAAAAAAAAAACTCGGTATTTAACATTTGTGGAACCAATGTTTTTTACGTGCAAGTGGGTGTTGGAGCAACAGGTTTATTCTATTTAATTTTTTTTTGTGGGAACAGGGGGAAGGGCTTTTTAGGGGGATATAGTATTGCTAAAATATGACTTTCTGGAGTTTGTACTGGGGAAATTAAAAAAAAAAAATGTTTCCTGCTGCCCACTACAGAAATTCTGAAAAGTCTCGAGTAGGCTGGGAATGAGACCATGAAGAGGGGAGGGGTGGTAAATACATGTGGTCTGATAAATGCAATATATTGTCAATTTTATGAGATGACTTCCATGAAATTCAAAAATAATTATTAGAATATTTAAAACACAGACAATATGACAATATTTTCCAGACACAGATTGATGTGTATTTTTAAATGACTAATTTAGGATTTTTGCCAGTATATCTGTTTTATAGAAGGATATTTATTATTTTGCTTTAATTCTCAGCAACAGAACTTAAATCGAATGCCACCTATGTGATTTAGCTACATGGGTGTATGAGATGGGGAGGGGGTTGAGGCACTCTCACCCCCTTCAACAATAAGCAGTTAATTCTGCAGTTTTCATTGAAAGGGACTGATATTTTCAGAAGAGATTGTTCAGAGGGAAGGGGTATTTTTTATAATTTTGGCAAATATCAGGGCAGTGGGAAGAGCATTTTCATAGGCTAATTCGAGGCAAGGGCCTGCATTTTCATTTTTAAACAAAAGTTCAGGGCTGTTTGATTGGTCAGCCCCCATCCCCAAGGAAATGTTCTCCAAAAGCCTCTCATTTTAGCCACATTCTATCAGTCCTCTTTAACCCTTTACCCAACGTAACGGCCAAAACCGGCCAGCGCTATTCTCAAAAATCGCCAATTAATTTTCATTATTTTTTCATTTTTTGTCTCAAAAACATAGGTTATGACCCCTCGTTGGAACGAGCTCGTCGAGCTCGTTCCAACGAGGGGCCATAACCTATGTTTTTGAGACAGAAAAATAAAAAAATTAGTTATTCAACGATTTTTTTTGCAAGTGTCGTCTGCTTTTCATGTTGGGAAAAGGGTTAAAACTATTTACTAAATGCAAATTCAGAAAACCAAATTCCAAATTAAAACTGACAAGATATTGGAGCAGACACATAAAAATTATTTTGTTTTGAACCAGATACCAAGAAAAAAATATTGGCAGAACCGTTCAGATAACAAACTAGTACAAAAAAATGTAAGCCTAAACATTAATCAATCTTTGAAAATATTATCAACCAAAATAAGTTGGAGCTTACTGGTAAAAACAACCTCCCCCTCCTTATTTCTCTTTCGGCCTCTGCCTAAGACCGTTGGATACTCATTTCGTGAGCTTTCAAGAAAATGCTGACAGGTTATAGATGGGTTGGGGGGGTTTAAAAAAGGTGTACAAACTAAATTACTTGTGGAGACATGACATTTTCTTGCAGTTATCATGCAATATATTTCTCCCTTTGTAATTGTATATCTGTGTAGTATAATGTGGACAACCTAAAGCTTTTATTTGCAAGTGCAGCCCATTTCAAACAAAGGTTATCAAGACTTGAGGTAAAATAAAAAGAAGGCTAAATTTCAAGTCAGAAACTTTAATGTCTTTATAATGTTGAAAAATAAAGTGCAAACTTACCAAGACTCAGAGTTCACTCAGAGTCAGAATGGAATCTCAAACTGCCTCAGGCTCAGTTACTGCAAACGATCGAATGACTGAAAGCCCCGGAATTTTGAAAACACATTGGAGACCTCACAATTTGTGACGTCTGATATGCTGAACGAAAACTTTTGAGTTTTGAGTGTTCGAATCGACATTTTTTTGCGAATAAAATGAATCAACAGGCAAGGTCAAAGACTTAAGACTGGTTCTCTGACAAAATTGCCCGTTTCTCTCTAAAATTCTTTCAACCGTTCAAATTGTCGACTATTTAATTAAATTAGCGATTAATTACAGTGAATTCTTTTTCATGGTTGGGTGTGTAATAAATACAGAACCACACTTATGAGAATTCATCTTTAGTACTAACAGCAAATCTCAGTCAAATCAGATACCGAATACCGAAGCGATGCCGACGTATACCACCGTAAAATACCGAAATCGATACCGAACTCAATATTCCAATACCGCCCATCTCTAAAAAGTTAATTAACACAAATTTGAGCATTAAAAATTTTCAGCTCTGGTGGTATCTTCCGTGCCAGTTAAATGGCAGAAATTGCAAGAGTCCATTTCCATTATTTGTGGGTAGAGCAATTAATATTTTCAGCGTGCAGCCTTCAGAAAAGATTAATTGTTCTACCACACACGTCCATTTAGTAGCCATCCTACTTAATGAAATTATGACGTATCGTGTTCCTGGTCGGACTCCCGGGTTGTGTCCTTGGGCAAGGCACTTAACCCAGATTGTCCACATGGGGGCACGATGACGCCGCCGTGTACTAAGGCGTACTGCGCGTCGATGATGCGCATGTCTTCAACCAATCTAACCCTGCCTGTGCTGCAGTGAGGAGTTACGATGTTGGGGAGCTGGCAGCTGCTCGTCGTTGCTCGGTGGTTCTCTCCGGGTACTCCGGCTTCCTCCACCCGTAAAACTGTCACGGTCATGATTAGCCACTGTGCATAAGTATATGACCTTAAACACCACTAAATAAATAAATAAATTGTGTTTCTGGACCGGAAAAGCGTCCTCTCGTGTTGAAAGCGTTAAGAGCAGGAACAACATTTTATCACATAACTGTGATCAAATAACCCATTCCAGAAATATCATTCGTAACACTGCTAATAACCACGTGACGTCAGAAGTTGACGTGCCGTCATAACATTGCGAATGGTTTGGTTTCAGGGGCAGGATTGAATTAATATAATTTTTCTTCGAAAACAAAACGTATGACATTTCATTGGAGCGCACTCTACCAGCCCGTTTCATCGGGTGTGAGAAACTAGGGTCTTGGGGCAAAAATTAAAGTGAAAGAAAATTTGTTGTCTGTCTTTGTGAATAGAGCTGATCGATTTTTGGTTTTACTTTGTAAAAGGTTAAATTACACATCATGTGGTAAAAAGAATTATCATATATATATCGTCCCTTGAGTTCCAATGTGTTCTGTGTGCCTACTGGCCTACTGGCCTACTGGCTTACTGGCCTACTGCTGTCCTGCTGGCCTACTGGCACATAGAACACATTGGAACTCGGGGGACGATATGACTCGTCCGTTTTGTTCACTTTAAAACATTTGATATTTTGTTTTCATATTAATCAGTGATAAATAAAGCCTTCCGTCAATTTCATTGGTCAATTTCAAAACTATACAATTTGACTGGCTGAGCAAAATACAACTGGGTGACATTTGCATAATTTCAGTAGGGAGAATTTACGTTATCTGTCCTATTTAGGGTGGGTTATATTCCATTAATCTTTTACCTACAAGAAAAACGCCATTCATTTTTTTATATTTTCACTTTTTGCTTCCAAAATATAGGTTATGACCCCCCCCCCCCCCCCCCCCTCATTGGAACGAGTTCGACGAGCTCGTTCCAATGAGGGGTCATAACCTATGTTTTGGAAGCAAAAAATGAAAATCTTTTAGTTATACGAGGATGTTTTTTCCAAGTGCCGTCTGCAACTCAAGTTAGGTGATGGGTTAAAAAGTCATACTAAGTGGCTAATTTGTGTGTCATATGATCACTAGAATATGAAATGAGTGTTTTTCTCATATAATATTTATGAAACTCGTCAGAATTGTCCGTTTGGGCTCGCCAGAGGCTCGCCAAAACGGAAAATTCTTAAGACTCGTTTCATAAATATTATATGAGAAAAACACTCCTTCCATATCTTCTATTTATAAATTCGTTACGATTTGATATGAAAATTCTGAACCACATTTACTAAAATGGATGTGAACCTTGGTATCGTTCATATCGATTTTCGTAAACCCGGCTCAGAACTTATATTTCATTAAAAAAATCGTGACTTGTTGGGGATTCTCTGTATGTGACGTCACCTAATCTGCAAGGATGAGAAACACGTAGTCGATGAATACTATGGAAATACTAACGAAACTTGCCAGCCATGGTGTCTAATCGACTTCGAGTGGCATTAGGCTAAATATTTCGCTTCGAACGGCTCGACTAGCGCCGAGAGGTGGATAAGGGTGTCCCGGAACCGGAATGTTTGGTGTTATAAAAAATCAGGTGAAAAAAAGCTGAAAGTCATGGGAAGGCTTTTGGTACGGGTCTCCGACACTGGCTGAGATGGCAAGAGTACCTAGTTGCATTACTGGTCAGGTTGCATTCATATAAGAAAAACGCCGCTTGTTCCAGTTTGTTGATTTTCCACCGTTCTTTCCTGCATCATCACGATTATCTTTGGAGAAATACACATAGAAATATAGGTAATAAATTACCCAAAATGTAAATTAATAATTGAGTAGCTAATGTAAAGAAAATGCAGGATAATGCTCTTCAGGCACTAATTTGAAAACATTTTCAACCAGACCTCCCGCTTATCACTTCGCGGCTTCGGCACTCGCACCGTTCTACATATTGCCCCGGATCCGTCCTCGCTCTCGGCGGCCCCGAACGACTCTCTAGGCAGTAAATCGTCCCCTGAGTTCCAATGTGTTCTATGTGCCTACTGGCACATAGAACACATTGGAACTCAGGGGACGAAATGTTGCACCTTCTCAAAAGCGTGATTATCAACAGTTTTCACTCTAACTGTATTCAGGAGCGTCTCGTCTGCTTGGGCAAGTCAAGTAAAAAAACCGGAGTATACCAGAAACGAATCAAAGTAGTTTCAGAAGCGGAACCTTCTTGAACTCAACTTCTATCATTAGGTCTCCTGTACGGGACAACCCCCCCCCCCCCCCCTCCATCCTCCCGTACGGGAGACTTGATGATAGAAGTTGAGTTCAAGAGAAGTAGGATATTGAGAACATTTCAGGAATTAATATTAATTTATTGGGGTTTAACGACACTTTCAACAGCCATGGTTACCTCGCGGCAGACAGCTGTACGGGTAGAGGTTGCCGAAATACCTGGAGAGAACTATCAAGCAACGGCGAGCAACTGTCCGACTCCCCAACGTTCTAACTCCACACAAGCAGGGTTAGCATTGGTTGAAGACAAGTGCACCGTCGACGTGCAGTGCGACTTAGTACACAACACCATCGTGCCCCCACGTGGGCAATTGAGATTAAATGTCTTGCCCAAGAACACAACGCGGTTGCCGCAGGTGGGATTCGAACCGAGGACCTCTCGGCTTGCCACCTGCATCTCCACCTACTGAGCCACCGCGACCCCGAAAATTTCAGAATCAGCGCGACTCGAATTGAATTATCGGAAGTGTGAACTACTCCGCTTCTCCGACCAACTGAGCAGACGATTTAATCAAGAAAATACCATAAAGATTCATTTTCTTGGAATGAACGTCAGAATGCTGCTCAATCGAGACTTTATTTCATCGACTAATTTATGACATTGCCATTCGACATGAAGGCTCACCGCAGCCGTAGTTTTTTTTTATAATTACGTTGCGTAGTTCTACTAAATGTGTTAATATCTGGATGGATTAAAGGTTTATTAAATACTAATTGATGGGAAATTCTATAACTGGAGCAAGAAAGAATATCCGAATGTATCTAGGAATGAAGCAACATAAAATTGAATCAACGGTAGTCTGAGTGCAAATTCCACGAAAAGTGGGTAAACAAACCGCCTATGAGAGCGTCGAGTTACTTACATGATTAGACTGGTGGCCCGATAGCTTGGGTGTTATTCAGGGAACCAGCGCTTTCATAAAAAAATGATATACAGTACGCGGAGAGTGTATTATCACTAAATCACCCGCATAGTGGAGATTCCACCCAAGGAATAATTCCAAATTTGTTGGAAAGCATAACCAGCACAAGCAAAGTTTCAGCCAATGGACCTCCGGGTTAAACCCGGAGGTCCATTGGCTGAAACATTGCTTGTGTTTTTTGTCGATATGTACAAAATTTGAAAGTTATAGCTTGCTTGATAACTCCACTCCGCGGGTGATTTATTTACAATCCACTCTCCACGTACTGTATTAGGCATGAGAGTAATTGTGCAGAATCCAGGAAAAAACATCTACCGGAAAAAAACTCTACTGGAAAAAACTCTCAAGAAATAAAACCTACGGAAAAAAACTATTGAAATTGGCTGGGGTAGAAAAAAACCTACCTTTTCTAAGGTAATGAAATATAAATATACTAGGTCAAAAAAGAAAGTATAATAAACTTCGAGGAGCAATTGTTTTATTATTATCGACTTCAATGGGGATCGCGGTGGCTCAGTAGGTAGAGGTGCAGGCTGCAAGCCGAGAGGTCCTCGGTTCGAATCTCACCTGCGGCAACCGCGTTGTGTCCTTGGGCAAGACACTTCATCTCCATTTCCCGCGTGGGGGCACGATGGCGCCGTGTACTAAGGCGTACTGCACGTCGATGGTACGCATGTCTTCAACCAATCTAACCCTGCCTGTGCTGCAGTGCGGCGGAGTTATGATGTTGGGGAGCTGGCAGCTGCTCGTCATTGCTCGGTGGTTCTCTCCGGGTACTCCGGCTTCCTCCACCCGTAAAACTGTCACGGTCATGATTAGCCATTGTGCATAAATATGTGACCTTGAACATCAATAAATAAATAAATCGACTTCAATCCCAAAAAAGTATTGTAAATTCATATTTCGAGTCCAGTGAGAAAAGCCTGAAAGAGAATTTCGAACGGATCACGATCCAGTCATGATCCGATCGAAATTCCATCTCCGTATTTTGTCAGCACTCCTAAACTAAAACAGACAGTTATATTTGTACATGGGAGCGCGGTGGCTCAGTGATTATGGCATTAGACATCAAGCCGAAAGTTCCACGGTTCGGTTCCCGCCAGGAGTAACTGCGTTGTGTCCTTGGACAAGGCACATAATCCTGATTGACCACGTGGTACACGGTGGCGTCGTCTACTAGGACGTACTGCACGTAGTTGGTGCACTTGCCGTCAACCAATGCTAACCCTGTAAATGCGGAGTTAGTATGTTGAGAAGCCAGACAGTTGCTCGCCGTTGTTTGGTGGTTCTCTCCCTCTTCCTTCACCCAAAACTATCCGACACGAGGTGATCTATGCTGTCGAAAGCGTTCTTAAACTCCAGGAAAAAAATAAATATTCTTACATATAGAAAATAGTTTATGGATTTTAATTGTGAGAATTATTTTTACAATTCATTCCAGTCTGTTTATTCATTTTTTTATTGGTGCTTAAGGTCACATATTTCTGCACAATGACTAATCGTGTCTACACCATGGATATAAAGTTGAGTCCAGCTAATCGTTGATACCCATGTTGTGCATTTTACAGGACTTCCGCTATTGATAACTTAGCTTCCCCAGGGAACCCCGGGAAGTGAAGCAGTGCCTTTTCACTGCGGTAAACAGGCTCTGTTTTACTGGTAAAATAGGACCCAGTCACCAATGCTTGGGAGGTGCAAACCCTCTCTAAAATTGGCAATATGGCTTATTAATGCTCACCTCTGGTCTTGAGTTGATACTCATGTTGTGGTCATGATTAGCCATTGTGCAAAAATATGTGACCTTAAACACCAATAAGTAATAATAACTTAGTTAACCCTCTTCACTCTGATGTGACAATAACAAATTTTCAAGCAGCAAATTTTTGACATAATTCACCTAGAAATTTAACCAATTAAGTCTTGTTTGACAGAGCTCGATGAGCTCTGTCAAACAAGACTGAATTGGTTAAATTGAATAAATTCCCAGTTGCATTATGGGAAAATTTGTGGGTTGAAATTTTCACATTTTGACCTCAGTGTTCAGAGGGTTAAGGATAGTTTTAGTCAGTTTTTTTCAATATATTTATTTATTTATTTATTTATTTATTTATTTATTTATTTATTTATTGGGGTTGAACGACACTTTCAACACCCAAGATCAGCTTGTGCCGAACAGTTTTGCGAGTGGAGTAAGCCAGAGTACTCGGAGAGAACCACCGAGCAACGGCGAGCAACTGTCATATTCCCTAACGTACTAACTCCATACAAGCAGGGTTAGCATTGATTGGATGTCCAGTACGACTTAGTACACAGCGCCAATGTGCCCCCACATGAGCAATCGGGATTAAGTGCCTTGCCCAAGGACACAACGCGGTTGTCGCAGATGGGGTTCGAATCGAGGGCCACTCGGCTTGCAGCCTGCATCTCTACACACTGAGCGAAGACAAAGTGATGCCTCGAGCGTGACGTCATTTAGGAAGCTGTGATGAGATTTTCCTCGTTATCCATCAAATCAATGAATATCGAGAAATATATTTTACATAATTTGTGATACAATGTAATTCACAGGTTAACATATAATAAAACATTTCATCCAGTGTAACGAATGAATGATTTTAAACTTTGGGAGGTTTCCGGGAAATAATGGATGAAAGTCGTTATTTAAGGAATAGTGCATGGCTTGGAGTTGACTACGCCCATATAGTGCCCAGTGAGGTGGTGTAGTTGCCGCCGCTACGAAGGTAATCCCACATATACACCCCACTGGACAAAGGAGAGGCGTTAATTTAACCCTTTACCCAACGCATACGATTTCAAAATTTATTATTTTAAATATAATTTTTTAAATTTTTTCAAAAAATTTCAACAAAACCATATCATGTGACCCCTCTTTGGAACGAGATCGACGAGCTCGTTCCAAAGAGGGGTCACATGATATAGTTTTGTTGAAATTTTTCGATTTTTTTTTTTTCAGCTGCTGAATTTGCATATTACGCGGGCGGATGCGGGCGATTCGTTGGGTAAAGGGTTAAGTTATATAACTTGCTCTCCATTCCCCGTAAAATAACATAACATTAACAATTCCTATGCTTGTTCGGCAGATAATGGTTTTTTTGTCTATGAAAACTCCACTCCACGAGTGTTTATGGTAATCCTCTTTCCATGTACACTATCAATGAATCAACCATAAAATTATTTATTTATTTATTTATTGATGTGAATCAACGATAAAATTATTTATTTATTTATTTATTGATGTTTAACGTCACATATTTATGCACAATGGCTAACCATGACCGTGACAGTTTTACGGGTGGAGGAAGCCGGAGTTCCCGGAGAGAACCACCGAGCAACGACGGGCAGCTGCCAGCTCCCCAACATCGTAACTCCGTACTGCAGCACAAGCAGGGTTAGATTGGTTGAAGACATGCGTACCATCGACGTGCAGTACGCCTTAGTACACGGCGTCATCGTGCCCCCACGCGGGCAATGGAGGTGAAGTGTCTTGCCCAAGGACACAACGCGGTTGCCGCAGGTGGGATTCGAACCGAGGACCTCTCGGCTTGCAGCCTGCACCTCTACCTACTGAGCCACCGCGCTCCCAACGATAAAACAGAACTGGGAGCGCGATGGCCCGGTGGTTACGGCATTGAACTTCAAACCGAGAGGTCCAAGGTTCGATCCCCGCAAGGGGTAACTGCGTTGTGTCTTTGGGCAAGGCACTTAATCCCGATTGCCCACGTTGGGGGCACATTGGTACTTTGTACTGAGGCGTTCTGCACGCCGATGGTGCACTTGTCTTCAACCAATGCTAACCCATCTTGTGTGGCGTTAGTACGACCGGGAGTCTGACCCTGGCTGTCAAAAGTGTCGTTAAACTCCGATAAATAAATAATTAAAATTGAACTTTGTGGTCAGTTGGGGCATTGCGAGGATGATCGAATGGGGACGGGAGGTGTAAACCTAATTTGTGACGGCTACAGACTGAATAATATCCCAACTACATCATCAAGGCATGTCTTCGAGTCGATGGCATGCCTTGATGGAGTAGTTGGAATATTAGTGTGGAATACGGTTGAAAAAAATTTTTACACTTTATGGAAATTTAGGAGTGAATAAATAAAATATGCGTGTAGTAGTCGAGGCGCAACTTTTTATTTAACATGTACCGTAAGGAGGAGGCGCGGTGGCGTTGTGGCGTTCTCGTCAGATCACCGAAGTTAAGTAACGTCGAGCCCGGTCAGTCCTCGGATGGATGACCGTCTGAGCGATTGATTCAAACTCCCGCGTTATGTCCTGGAGCAAGGCACTTAACCCCGATTGTCCGCATGGGGGCACGGTGACGCCGTGTACTAAGACGTACTGCACGTCGATGGTACGCATGTCTTTAACCAATCTAACCCTGCCCTGTGCTGCAGTGCGGAGTTACGATGTTGGGGAGCTGGCAGCTGTTCGTCGTTGCTCGGTGGTTGTCTTCGGGTACTCCGGCTTCCTCCACCCGTAAAACTGTCATGGTCATGATTCGCCATTGTGCATAAGTATGTGACCTTAAACAGCAATAAATAAATAAATAAATGTACCGCACGGGACTCCAGATTGGTCATACTGGTTCTCAATAGCCAGAATCGGGTATTACAGACCTCACAAACGGGACCAACACAATAAAACTTTTACAATTGTATTTTCTAGTTACGGCTTCAGTTGGGTTGAAATGAAACGTTAGAACTTTTAAAAATGTGGCAGTTAGCCAGTTGGCAAATTGCTATATCCTTTGAAATGCTAATGATTTATTTTAGTCAGTTGTATTAATAGGTAGAAAATACTATGCTATAAAATACAATCTGAAGGTTTTATGGTATTGGCTTCAGGTCTTCTAATAAAATTAGTAGCAGGAGACAACTGATTACTTAGACCCAAATGCTGATGAAAATGCCCCGAATCATGCCGAAAACATTATTGAGGAACTTAGGAAGGGAGTCACATCCACAGCGACGCTCCGACATTTACTGCATAAATGATTTTGATTGTTACTGAAGAATGTGAAATATTGATACCATTCAAGTTATTTTTCTCTAAATAACTTTATTATACTTGGCAGGCCATAGCTGGCTACAGCCAATGTTTTGTTGGCCATATCATAACATATAGACCTGGGTTCGTTAATTGAATGATGCTTATTGGACAGAATTTTGGCGAGATATTTCCCGTCCGTTGTAAATTCTAGAACACAATCGTCACGACAACAGACATAAACACCCCCAGATGAACTAGTACACATACCAAGTGGATACCGTAAATCTGAGTGTGTTACTATATTTATCACACTCTGTAAATCTTTACCCATGATAACAATCCTGTTATTATTACAGTCTGATACCAATAAATAATTATTACAACTGGTCGTCGTTATATTGAACGGACAATTAAATATTGAATCTGATTCGTGGATAATTTTACCGTTGTCGTTTACACTTCTAACAACTCTTGGGAAAGTAACGACCAAATTATCGTCCATTCTGCAGATTCCAAAACATTTGTCTGATACCTGAATCTGCGACAGTTCAGCTAACGTTTGTTTGCTGTATTTAATTATCCGTTGTTTACGTGCAAATGTTACCGCTATAACGTTTTCATAAATACACATATCCCAGGGTGTTGGTGGTAAATTAACAGCGTGTTTGATCATACGCGGACCTTTTGAATTTATTTGTTCTAATTTGTGGGGTCGGCTTGAAAGTACCAATAGTTGTGTGTCAATATCAGAAAGAAAGTTAATGCTACGGTTTTCACCCTCACAGTGCAACAGTCTGTCAAATACAAATTCTGTGACTTGCTGTTGTTTTGCCGTATCTAATGATGTTACTTGTGGTGTTGTGCTTGATGGTTCATGTGTCGAAACACGGTCTTCGAGGTCAAACGATCCAGATGATCGTTTGACCTCAAAGTCCATGTTTGGACCCCTACGTAGTGGTTTAATCGTAAAAACCTTATCAAGAAAAGAATATAACGTCGTAATTGTATCAACATTTTTGTGAATAAAGGTATCCTTCATATTATTTACGAACTCACTCAACTGATTTAAATGATCGTTCATTCTGTTGATATTCTCTTCAATGTCTATTGAGAACTTGATCAGCTTCCCCATTCCCAATGTTTTAATGCCTTCTGGTTGGGATTTTGAAGGTTGAGATCTGCAAAATCCAGGATGGTCACTAGACGGTGTATTCGTCTTGGGAACCAAAATATCTGGAAAGGATTTTTCACTTTCAGCAACGATGCCTTCAATTTTTCTCTGCATTTCATGATATTTTTCGAATGTGGATCGAATGGGATCGGAGTTTGGATCAAAGACAGTTTCTATTTGGTAAAGATGGTCTGTCTCCGATGTTTTTATTTTGTTGTAGATTTCTTCGTAAATCTTTTGAACTTTCTTTTTCGCCAGGGATTTCATCATCTTTATACGTTCTGTTAAATCATTTTCTTTTGCATCTATGTCTTTACCAATAATTTTAACACGATCGAGACATGTGTTGAAATTACTTTTGATCAATGAGGTAGTCTTAACATAACATTCTTGGTGATTCTCGTACACGCATGTCTGACAACATTCTGTCTCGTGACGCGAACAGAAATAAGATAAATTTTCACTGGGGTGAATCGGACAGGAAGTTATGCTGACATCATCATGGTGCACAATACGGCTGCCTTCGTCTGCTCGACATGTTGTCGAGCTGTTTTCTGGTCTTCCAAGTGGTTCAGAATCAGAAATGACTGTTCCTTCATTTTCTGCACGAGCTTCCATGTTTGAACGGATTCCTCAGATCTTTTACAAACAGTTGTTTATCGCACAGACTTGTGTATCACGTCCGAAGTATTTGACGAATAATGTACAGAGATTAGTATATAAACTCACACATGATTAATTTCACCAGGGATGACGCCTCGTTGTATAAAAGATAGAC
This sequence comes from Pictodentalium vernedei, assembly GCA_031216915.1. NCBI lineage: Eukaryota > Metazoa > Mollusca > Scaphopoda > Dentaliida > Dentaliidae > Pictodentalium > Pictodentalium vernedei. Next base: position 54,664,584 of record CM062289.1, read on the forward strand.
ATGCGCATTCTGATGATCACCGCACACGTCAATTACTTTCTCTACTCAATGCACTTGTCCTTTTCATTACTGACTTGGTGAATAACCTGAGTGTGTTGCAATTTCCGTCTTTTCAAAACATGACAGAGTTTTCAAACCCAGCAATAAATACTTTCAGAAATTAACCCTCAAGGCAATAAAAATAAATATTGAGGATATCATGGGATTTTTTTCTAGATATTGGAGTAGGGAAACATTTTATTTTTTATTTGTGGGAATCAAACGGTAACCAGGAAAAAAGCCCCTCTCTGTTTGTATATATATGTATGCATTTGGGGACGTGACAACCGTTTCTTATTCCAGGTTCATTAGGCGACATTCGTTATCAGCTGATTGTCCGTTAATAACGAATGTTTTTTTTAAACAATATTTTTATTTCATGCTTCTGAAATCGAGTTTGGCGAACAGGCTGAGCCTATCTTAACGCCGTACCATTACATATCGCGAATTTACATTGCTAGGTGCTTGTGCAGTTTTGTTTGAGGTGCAGTGACTGTATAATAATTCTAAGTAACATTTCTAAACTAATGGAAAAGTTTAATTTCCAGTAATGAACCACAGTATATCGCAAAGCATTTCTCCCAACATCCAAAAGTGACGAAAAACTCAGTTACAGTACGTGGAAGGCTCGGTTTCAGTAAGTGGAAGACAGGCTCCCTCTAGGTCACAGCGGAGTAGATCCCCCACTTGACAAACGTTAACGAATGTTGAATAAGAAACCCTGAATTAGTAACGGTTGTCACTCCCTTATGTATTAACTGATAGAGTAATAAATAATTCTTGGTCATTAAAATTTGTAAACATATCTTAGCATTTAACCCTTTGAACTCTAGTGGTATCTTCCATGCCAGTTCAGTGGCAGCAATTAGAAGAAACCATATTCATTATTTGGGGTATTTATTTATTTATTTATTTATTTATTTATTTATTTATTTATTTATTTATTTATTTATTTATTTATTTATTTATTTATTTATTTATTTATTGGTGTTTAAGGTCATATGCTTATGCACAATGGCTAATCATGACCGTGACAGTTTTACGGGTGGAGGAAGCCGGAGCACCCGGAGAGAACCACCGAGCAACGACGAGCAGCTGCCAGCTCCCCAACATAGTAACTCCGCTCTGCAGCACAGGCAGGGTTAGATTGGTTGAAGACATGCGTACCATCGACGTACAGTACGCCTTAGAACACGGCGCCATCGTGCCTCCATGTGGACAGGCGGGGTTAAGTGCCTTGCCCAAGAACACAACGCGGATTGATTTGGGGTAGACCAATCAATATTTTCAAGCCCCGAGGCTGCACGTTGAAAATATTGATTGGTCTACCCCCATACATTTACTGAACATCCGTCCTATTTAATGACGTTATGACGTATCATCTTCCTGGCCGGAAAAGCGGCCGCTGGAGTCCAATGTGTTAATTTATGGGGGAGCTTCCACAGGTCCAAATACATGCAGGTGGACTCACCCACTCTCGTGCCGTGAAATTGTCAGTCACCATATTTGCCACCCACCCCTCCTGCCCACCAGATCCTAATATCTAATATCTGAAACTAATCTCTAATTTTCTTTAACCTGGTAATCATGTGAAATGTCAATAGTAAGTACAGTACAAGTCAAAATAAGTTGTAGGATAACCACTATAAACTATGTATCTTTCTCTTCCTACACAAATAAGACCAGAAGCTGGCATCATTTACCGGAAAAGCTCTCACTGAGAGCTTTCCAGAAAATGATGTCAGATTCTGATCTCATCAGTGCATGAGCAGCAGTATACTTAGTTTATTACGGCTATGATACAACTTCTTTTGACTTGTACTGTAAGTTAATTTGCTATATGAGTCAATATAAGAGCATGTCAACATTTTTAGTCCCAGAGACGGGTCAACACATTTTCAAACTGGCGCATTATATTCTTCGCTCATTTTATAAACAATTGATAGTTTTATCAAACACATAAGCTAGAGACACAAATCAGAAGGTTTTCGGTGTATATTTGGGTGATGTATAGCCAAAATAGCCGAAAATGTTCTGTTCTGTATCCAGTTGCACAGATTTGTCGCCCGATTTCTTAGTGCCCATCAGCGCAGAGAAATATACCTTACATACGTAATAAGATTATTTACCTGACATATGACAAAGGACGCACGACCGAAAAACGAATATGCAGCAACGAAAAATTACGCCAAAGTTTGTCCCCGAAGTTTGTGTATCCACTGTAACGAACTCTTGTTGGGCTGAAATAATGAGGGACCCCGCTGAGCAGTCATTCCCACGAAAAACGTGACGCATTTGCATTTGAGAAAAGAATGACGCCCTGCGAAAAATAGCAAACATATAGTGGAATGGGAAAGAAAGGTAGGACAATCCCAATCCTTATTTTTAAAGTGCGTCTCTCAAATAACGCGTTTTAATCTAAATACTATGTATTTGGGCGTTGTATGAAATTATTGTTTTGCTAGCGACTGTTGCATACTTTTTGCCATACCATTTTCGTCATAATGCTGAGGGAGAATTCATTTTCGGGGTGGGATCAAATGATCAAAAAAAATTCCTGTGACGGGTTCATTATGTAACGGCTGAATTGTTACACAAGGCTTGAAAACCGTCACACGAAGGAAAACATAATACAAAGCGCAACAATAAAGCAACCCAACCCCCAATGCATACACAAAAATGACTAAACCTTTATCCCCATCATGACTATTATGGAGCAAAGTTTATAATTTAGTCAGTAAGCGATCGGGGATGGAAGTTTACACGGTAGTACACTGCAAAAAATATAGGTTCTCTTTGGAACCAAAACTGGTTCTAATCTTGTCCCTGAGATGGAATCAGTTCTGTTTAAACAGTATTTATTTCAAATCAAATAAATTTATAAAGTTTAACATTAAATATTAACAGAATTAAACATAAATTGAAGGGGTTTCAGCCGTAAGTTTAGAGCTCATATGAGGTTGTCTTAAATCATTATTAGGCAAAAGAGATATGAACAGTTGGCATATCGAACCAGTCTTGGTTCTGTACAGAACCAAAACTGGTTCGATATGCCAACTGTTCGTATCTCCTTTGTTTCAAAATGTTTGGCGACTGCGTTGAATAAGCTCCAAGTTTACTGCTGAATCTACTTCAGTTCATGTAATATTCTGTTAAACTTGAACGCTAATCTCGGTAAATTTATTTGATTTGAAATAAATACTGTTTAAACATAACTGGTTCCATCTCAGGGACAAGATTAGAACCAGTTTTGGTTCTAAAGAGAACCTATATGTTTTGCAGTGTATAACACTGGGATTCGTTGTTCATTTTTAACACGAACTACGCTTTTTCTGTTATCCGGAAGACAGGAATCGACCATCTAGACGGAACGTTGAGCTTATTCTTTGCGGCAATACCCATATTATTAATTCCTTACACTACCGTTCTTCATCTTCCAAACTCCTATGGAGTGCTGAGAAATTCGCCGAACCCCAAGAATATTCCGTATTGTTGTATTTCCTGTGTGTTCTGGTAATGCATTCAGAAAAGTTTCCTTCAAGTCAGCTGATGCAGGTCGTGAGAAACAGAGAAAGGCAGATTGTGTTGAAGGCAGGGATGTTATCGGTGCAACTGCCTGTGAAACAGAGGGCGGGGATGTTAGCTGATGCAAGAGGTGAGGAGAAAGAGTCAGATGGTGTTGGAAGTGTGTGTGGGTGGGGGGGGGGAGGTGATGGTTGTGCGTAGAACGTTGTGGTAGTTCAGATGCGTGTGCGACAGAAAGCATGGGGTTTTGATGGATAGGAATGACGTGAATGAATCGATTGAGGTTGATGAGACAGGTGTTACGAGAGGCAGTTACGAAGTTGGCAATGTCATGAAGCAGATGTGGACTCAGATATGATTGATGGTTGATGTGTTGAACCGTCTGAATTTGCAAACAAATGCGTACTGCTTAAATATGAGAAAAACCTGTATCCTGGATTTGTCTGTGAAGTCTTCGGAAACGAATTGCTTATAAAGTGTATGAAGCGAATCGTTCAAATTATTGTAACAGGTGCTTTTGGCCCCGGAAATGCACGGATATAATGTGGTATGATTGCCAAGATGTAATGGTTGTTATTCTCAAACCATCCCGCATTTCTGGGTCAAATACACTTTTCTGAGTGAACCAGGAGTTGGGGGATTCCTCTCTGGAGAATGCTAATTGCGGATTTGTACCCCTGAAATAATTGTTGGAATCTCTCCGCCAAATTTAAAGAGGACATACGTGGATGTGAATGAAACGGGAGCACCATACCAGGTTCACTCACTCGACTTTGTACAATTTGGTTTTGTCAAATTAAAAGTACCAAATTGCAAATTCGGACTATAACTGACTATTTCCGTGTTTTGGTATAATATTCGATGTTAACCCTTTACCTAACGAATCGCCCGCATCCGCCCCCGTAATATGCAAATTGAGCAGTTGAAAAAATTTAATTTTTCAAAATATTTCGACAAAACCATATCATGTGACTCCTCATTGGAACGAGCTCATTGAGCTCGTTCCAATGAGGGGTTACATGATATGGTTTTGTCGAAATATTTTGAAAAATTTAAAAAAATGATATTTAAAAGAATAAATTTTGATATCGCCTGTGTTGGGTAAAGGGTTAAGGTCGTGTTTATTCACAATTTCCCATCTTAGGACGGAAGAAGATCCTATCTTTCCGTATCAAAAATGGTAATGTTGTCATATCACTTCTTGTGTCAGAGCACTCGCTGACACGCATGCGTTAACGTGATTTGTTTAACCGAACATGTCCATGGTGTAACGTTCAATTTCTAAATGTAACAGGAGCCATGGAGGGTACCAAAAATAGAAATCAGGCCTGTCTGATTATATTTTCCCCCACTGAGAAAAGAAAGAGGCATTATCGTTAGTATTCAAGATGTTGACCTTCCATCATTACTCCGTGGAGTGTAGCGCTGTTTGCGATTGTCCACCTCACAACGCTCTTGTCTTTTCTGTTACGTATTCTATTGATACCCATGCAACAACCATAAATTTAAAAATGCAAATCCACATTTGTGTGAAGAGAATTCCGGTAACTCAGGAAGGTGTCGTTTCCCAAACCTCGGGTGTTATTTCGAATAATTATTGCCTGTTTGGGACGAACTACACTGAGAAATTGTCCATCTAGTGACTGTACAGGTCTCTCGTGTAACACATATGTCTATGGTGTAACGTTTGTTGTTTTTGAGTTCAGTGATGGAACCAGAGATAATACACATTTAGTTTCCGTGTTTTCTTTTGATCATCATAAGGCTTATTATATGATGCTTTGATCAAATTTGTATCAGCAAGGTACTGTGGTAAATAGATTCTGATGTTCTTGTGAAAATCGTTTATTGAGTTCGAATAGAGTTCAAGGGGTTTTACCTCAATAAAACGCTCAACTCGGGATTAGGCCTCCTATCATGTCTTGTGGCTCCACTAGAAACCGTGTTTCACGAGATAAGAATTCCTAAACTGCGGATGTGAGAAACGGGAATTCCCGTTGATGCTATCGTTACTGTAGATACACAATGATGAAACTGTCCTCGATCAAAACATCATAATTGCATAACAATGCGAGTTTGAGCCTGCAAAAATGTGGTTTCGTTACCAGGGGTTTGCCAACAATCTCGAACGATAACAAGATATCCAATATTGCAGACATCATTTTTATGATTTCTCATTTCTGAAATTTTGACGTGTTTTAATATTGATTCATATAAGTGATGGAAAACAATGTATTATGAAATTCCAAAGTCTGACATTCCACAAATTCCCAATAAATATTCACAAATTATACATCAAAATGAAGTAGGTGGTGTATAGAATATGACAAATATATGTGTGCAGCTTACATTCTTAGTTGCAGGCATCCACGATTCCTGAAAACCAAATATGCTTCAGATATCCAAGAACAAAGCTAGAAATTAAAATACGTCAAAGTGCCGCGATAGAGCTGCGTGGGGGAAAATGCCAACACTGCCAGACAGTGCCTTCGTTTTTTCTTGAAGCGTTTTTTCTTGAAGGTGGTCACCCCAAATAGTTTGTTATAGTCGCGTGATACACGTGATACTCGGGATACTCCCCTATTTTTAACGGCCACCGATTTCGTAATTCTAGGAAAATTCAAGCAGCATCGCGATACCTTGGAGGTAATAATCCAATTGCGTAGTTTTCTGAGGTGACCGTCTGTAATGTGAAGGTTATCGAGCTCGTAATATCGTTTTAGAAGGCACTGAATATCTCTGCCTTTTTTCCTTTGTAGACCCTGCTATCTGGACGTAAACAACGTGTCTAGAGATATCTTCAAAACAAAATCGGCAGTTTGGGAATTTACCCCAAACGCGGTTTTGTCGCTCCGTTTTGAAATATTTTGAATTTCTAGCTTTGTTCTTAGAAGCATGCTTGACTACGACTTTTTATTGAAGGATTCCACGGCCGGCGGACATGCATATGTTACGTGATATGACGGATTTTAATCGAAAAATAATCGAGTAATTGTAGGAAATTCAAACATTCACCATGATACCTTGTACAGTACGTGGAGAGTGTATTATCACTAAAACACCCACAGAGTGGCGATTCCACCCAACCAATAATTGCAAATTTGTTGCAAAGCATAACCAGCACAAGCAAAGTTTCAGCCAAAGGACCTCCGGGTTTAACCCGGAGGTCCATTGGCTGAAACATTGCTTGTGTTTTTTGTCGATATGTATAAAATTTGAAAGTTATAGCTTGGGTGATGACTCCACTCCGCGGGTGACTTAGTTGCAATCCACTCTCCACGTACTGTAAGTAAGTAATATGGCAGTTGTGCAGTCTCCATACGATGACAATCGGTAGTGTTAAGGCGATCAGTCTCGTTATTTTATTTTAAACTGCATTGTATATCAATCCTGTTTCGGCGTGTTGACCCTGACCAAAATGTAAACAATTAGAAAGCAAAACAAAGCAGAGTTTTGGAAATTATCTCCACGCAGCGCTGACGCGGCGTTTTGAAAAATTTTGATTTCTGAACTTAATTCTTGGATACATGAAGCATACCTTGCCACAAGTTGTTCCAGTAAAATACTTTTATTATATGATCGGTTCTGCTGAACTTTATACTCCCCTGAATGCGCATGCGTGTAAACAGTGATAAAGATGACAGTCTATAAATGACTATAGCGATCTACAGTAGATGCAGAGTGTATTATCACTAAATCACCCGCGGAGTGGAGATTCCACCCAAACAATAATTGCAAATTTCTTGCAAAGCATAACAAACACAAGCAAAGTTCCAGCCAATGGACCTCCGGGTTAAACCCGGAGGTCCATTGGTTGAAACATTGCTTGTGTTGTTTGTCCATATGTACAGAATTTGAAAGTGATACGTTGGGTGATAACTCCACTACGCGGGTGATTTTGTTACAATCCACTCTCCACGTACTGTATGGGAGAAAAATTAAAAACTTTCATTTGCCACATATTTCATTTTTTTACATAATGGACGGACATATGATCAAATATTTTATAACAGACTTTTTAAAATTGTATCAAATACGTTTTGTTAAAATTAGTTTTTAATCGTTCCACTTTTCTTTAAAATGTTCACTTTTTATCCCAGTACATCACCTTATTAACTTGTTAGAAAAGACTGGGGGTTGGGGGGGGGGGGGGGTTTAACGTCAGCGTCCTAAACATGTACTAAATCCTTATGAGAAAATTTAGACGGACATAGATTTGATTGAAGCAAAAATTAATTTTCTTTGTTCTATAAACATATTTTGGAAATGTTATTGTTTTAATGGTTCCATTTAACTTTGAAAAGTGGTCTTTTTTTCTCTATTTGTGGCCATGCGACAATGATACTTCTCCTCCTTGGAGACAATTACAGTACGTGGAGAGTGTATTGTCACTAAATTACCCGCAGAGTGGAGATTCCACCCAAACAATAATTGCAAATTTGTTTCAAAGCATAACCAGCACGAGCAAAGTTTCAGCCAATGGACCTCCGGGTCAAACCCGGAGGTCCATTGGCTGAAACATTGCTTGTGTTTTTTGTCGATATGTACAAAATTTGAAAGTTATAGCTTGGGTGATAACTCCACTCCGCGGGTGATTTAGTTACAATCCACTCTCCACGTACTGTACATGTCAAATAAGACCGCGTGCTCTTTGGTGCTTGTGTGAAATTCTCGCTCTCACTCAAGGAGTAGAAATAGTTCAATATGGTAGGAATACGGTAGCAGACTTTCAGGAATCTTTGCTGCCTGCTATCAACTCTGTGACTTTATTCCTCCTGTTTGTTCTAGATTTCATCGACCAAAGTTTATTTCTTGGAAAATAACCTCTTTTCATGGCCACGATAGAGTTTTCGATGCTGATGTGGCTCAAAGCACCAAATATACAAATAAATTAACAGGAAAAATTCCTGAAATTTTGATACAACGACATCATTATTTATTTATTTATTTATTTATTTATTTATTTATTTATTTATTTATTTATTTATTTATTTTTTGGAGTTTTAACGACACATTCGACCGCCAGGGTCATCTCGTGTCGGGCAGTTTGGTGAAAGTACCCGGAGAGAACCACCGAGCAACGGTGAGCAACTGTCAGACTCCCCAACATACCAGCTCCACACAAGCAGGGTTAGCATTGGTAGAAGACAGGTGCACCATCGACGTGCATTACTCCTTAGTACCCAACGACACCCACGTGGGCAATCGGGATTGCGTGCCTTGCCCATGGACACAACACAGTTACCTCTGACGGGAAAGAGAGTTAATTACACCTTAACGCACAGGTAATCTGATAATTAATTCAATCGAAGCTTTGACAGTATCTTAAAAGCTGAACTCCTGTTGTTTTGCTCCATGAGATCTTTTGAAAACCGGTTTCAGTTTTTCTTCACTGTGTACAGAGAACCGCGTGAGAAACTCGAAATGTGTGTATGATCATGTATGTATTAAAAATTATGTACAGGAAACTGCAGGGAGAGGGAATTAATAATATCATGCACTGTATAAGTAAATTGACATTCATATTATGTTCATATATACAGTACATGGAGAATGGATTGTAACTAAATCACCCATGGAGTGGAGATATCACCCAAGCTATAACTTTTAAATTGTGTACACATCAACAAAAAACACAAGCATTGTTTCAGCCAATGGACTTCCGGGTTTAACCCGGAGGTCCATTGGCTGAAACTTTGCTTGTGCTAGTTATACTTTGCAACAAATTTGCAATTATTGCTTGGGTGAAATCTCCACTCTGCGGATGATTTAATGATAATACACCCTCCACGTACTGTACACAGTCACGTGTCGCGACACGAGAGGGTGTCACCCCCCCCCCCCCCCCCCCTCCTGGAAAAAAATTCCTATAGTTGGAAATTCGGAGGGAAAGTCATGAGTAGTTGGAAATTCCATCTATCCGGATTTTAGAGCTTCTTTGGTGATGCTGATATCTCCTTTACTTCCCAAAATTCCAACTCTGTTTCAAATCGGCAAAAATTCCAACTGTTACTATTTACAATTACAGTGTAGGTAATATCGAGCTTCACAAGTGTGCCTGATGTCAGTCGGTAAGAGATTTCTGTAGTACCTTATACTTATCGTCATAAAAAAAATCTTCGAAATGCACTTCAAGAAAATCACATCATGTAAAATCGTTATCCTGGGTTAATTCTATCATTCACAGTTACATAATGACGCAACATCGAAAACTGATCATTCCCGCATAAGATCTGATTTAATGTTAGGACAGTGTGAATTGCTCAAAGTTCTCAGCTTGAGCATTTGTTCAGCATATATTCAGTTCTCAATATAATACCAACTAATAATAACCTCATAATTCTATCATAGATGTATTGGCATTTCAGTTACTAGAATCAATTTTATGCCCCTTTCATAGCTTCATTTTCAAAATGTTTCCCCCTAGTTGGAAATTCACCACCCTACACCCTCCCCAATTGGAAACCTCTAGTCACGTCCCTGTATATATATGAGAAAAATTCGACGTGAATAGAAAGGAAATTGCTAAGTTTATACCATGCACTGCATAAGACATTTGGCATGTACAGACGCTTCGCCAGGGGATGTACGATGGGTGGGTACGCACCGCCCCACAAAATGTGAGTTTCACATGATGGACTATCTCCCATTTGCGATGTGAACATTTTGATAAAATGTGACGACCTCTCTATTCCGATATATCGTACTCTTTGTGGCTTAGCCTCCAACTTACTTACCCGACTTAAGTGGGTTAACATTGGTTGACGGACATACAGCTTCATTGATTTTCACAGACTTAGAGGAAAGTTATTTAAGTGTAGAATTTTCTTCAATCTGTTCTCTACACGTCTCCCCGATCATCCTTACTGTGGCTTTGCGGAGTACTTCCTCCCACTGATCCCGAGGTGGAGGGTTAGACTGAAGTAGGTCGCATGCAGAGGCGGTAGAAGCTCAAAAAAGTGGGGGCAAATCTCTATGTTATGAGTACCGAAAATGATGGAAAATTTATCTTCGGAGGGGGGTTAATGGTGGTGGGGCGGTGTATTTATGCAAAATATATACATTTATATATGCTACCCACCTCACCCTTGTTTCCACCCTATTTAAGACACTATTATCAGCGACATCAGTCTTATTGTCATTATTTTACGATATGTGATACTGAACGGTCAATATTGAATCGTGTGGCATCAGCTGTCTTCGTGTGGCATCGGTGTCTTCGGGTGTTAACACAGATTAGGGTACCTAATCTGTGGTAACACCCGAAGACAGCCGATGCCACGTGAAAACAGCTGATGCCACACGATTCATATAATTGGTGAAAGAGTGGGGAGCGCGTGCCCCCGGTGCACCCCCCCCCCCCCCCCCCGGCTCCACCGCTCCCTGGTCGTATGCATTGAGTCGGTCCTGCCCGCAAAGGGTACACCTAACGAGTAAAGACCAGCTCTTTGAGACGTTTCTGACTGCAAGTTGCCACTTTTAGTTCAAATTCAGGAGAAACAGGAGTGCTAATTATTCTGATAAAAAGGTTCAGGATATTTCGAACAATGACGTTTTTAAGAGGCATAAAACCCATGGGAGCTGCAATGACTGCTGTAGTAATTCTTTAGGGAGATGCTGAATCTCCCTGAGCATGGCTGTCTGAAGCTGTTTCATTTCCGTGGTGGTAAGATGTCAAACTTCTAACCCATATGTATTCCACGCAATAGAACACAGGTGCTGGGTTATAGCAGTTTTGCCGTGCATACGGAATCCCCCTCCCTTGAGCGAGTAGCAAGTTCTACGTGATAGGTTATCCCTTTTCCAGTTAAGTCTGTTGGTAATGCTTCGGACGATGCTTTGTTTATTTGGCTCCTTAATGACCTTTCCATAGATCTTGATGTCTTGAGTTTTTGTATGCTTATTGGTATCATTGAGATGTAGGATATTACTCGTCAATGGGTTAATTCTGTATTTCCCATCCATCGACTATTGCTTCAATCTGTCAGGTATTGCATGGTTTCCAAATTATGTGGCAACAAGGTCACGCCGTCAGCACCGATAACGTGTGGAAAGGATATAGATCCTACTGTAGCACCATTGTGGGAGCACACCAATTGAAGAAGCAGTGGGTTATTGAACCTTTTGTAATGAGAGGTGGGAAAGAATATCTCCCTGTCTTACCCCTTGGGTCATTTTGAATTTTTGCGAGAGATGCAAAAGCCACTTTACTCTGGAATGCAGGCTAGTATACTAATCTTTCAGGAGTAGCCACTTGTCACTATCCATATCATCAAGGACGATTTTCCGGAGAAAGATGGCGTTGCTTCCCAAAGTCGAAAGCTATTTGCTCATATACACTCTAGGGACCACAGTAGCTCAGTGTTATGGAACAGAACTTCGAACCGAGTGGTCCACGGTTTGATTACCATCAGGGGAAACTGTGCTCTGTCCTTGGGTAAGGCACTTAACTCCAGCTCCCCACGTAGGGGGGGGGGGGGGCACTGCAGCGCTGTGTACTAAGGCGTACTGCACATCGATGGTGCGCTTATCTTCAACCAATTCCTGCTTTTGTGGATTTAGTACGTCGGGCAGTCTGACAGTTGCTCGGTGGTTCTCTCGGGGTACTTCGGCTTCCTCCACCCGTAAAACTGTCCGACACGAGGTAACACTGGCTGCGAAAGTGTCGTTAAACCCCAAATGAATAAATAAACCTACACTCTAAAATCACTCGCTTTAACAACCAACCCAAATCGACTGGGATGAGTGAATATGAACCCCATTAGGTTCATATTCATTCAACCCAGTTGATTTGGGTTAATTTTCATGTTAGAGTTTCACGCGATAAGGCAAAAGGGTTAAGTTTAACCTCGTTGAAGATTCCGATACAATCAGTGCTGCGTTAATTGACGATGTTCCGCCCGTGAACATGCAGTTTGGATTGAGTAGCTAACAGCCTTCGTTTAAGCCGGGTATACAGGATATGTTCGAGTAGCTTCTCAGTAAAACGGATTTTACTGTTATACCTCGGTATTGTTGATCACCCTTTTGAAGATTGGGGTGAGGTGTCTGCTTTCAAGACTTCTGGGACAGCTCTTCGTTGTAGCATACCATTAAGTGGCGTCGTCATATATCCAAGCATTTCCATTTCGGCGAGTTTCAGATGTTCAACGGCAAGGCCATACAATCTGCAGCTTTGTTTTTTGTTTCACCTCTTAACTGCTGTTAGTATTTCCTCTGACCCGATTTCCAGAGCAGGTTCAATCAGGCAGGAGGAAGTCTCTTCTATGTAGAGTCAGTTTTTATCTGCATTGTGCTTCTATCCATTGTTGTCACCAGGTTCATCTATGGGGGAGATAAGCCTCTCAGTGTGTTTTGCCCACCCCAAGGATTCCTGATGTGTAGTTAAGGTGTTGCTGTCTGATCTGATGTGAGTTCTGTTACAGTTACTGTACTTTACGATCTTTGCATCAATATAAGGAAGGAAAACGCGCAGGAATCTGGTTTGGCGTTCATCAGTTTCTCAAGTCTACACCCCATCCCACCCCCACCCCCACCCCACCGATATTCTATAACTGACAATTACTAATTAAATTCAAGCAGTTGCGTCTTAACAAATCCTCCATTAATTGGGATTATTACACGCCCCTTACTTTTCCTCCAGTTCCAAATTTACAAATCCGTACGGAACACGTGTTCCATACAGATTTCCGTTGACGGACTATTTTTCCACCTGACGTCATGGATCCATCAAAATAATTAAACTCCGCCCATTTTCGTAATCAAACAATCTAAACGTCGCATTCTGGCCTAGATTAGTTCGGAAATTGTGGTGACAGCCGATAAACTGAATGTTAATTAGCCCATTGCGGATTCGCCACGTTTGACGTTAATGATATGCAAGGTCAGAGGTCGCTTCGGGGAAACATTTCGATCAGCCGAAATGTAAAGACTGTCGAACATGCGATAGAAACAAATAAAAAGTTTCATTTGAAACAAGAAAATGTGCGTTTTCGATTTAATACTAATAAAGATAGAAAAATAACATTTTTAACACATCATTTAACCGACAGACCGAAATAATATTGATTTTTTCGTCAAATGAATACCACAATGAACCCCTTCACATAAACGAAGGATGACTTGGAATAGTGTTTTATTTTTGGGGTTTTTTTGTTGGCGAGTGACAAAATAGCAGATACATCTCTCAAACGAAACCAAATTCACCTGCGTGGGTGAAAATTCAAACCCTGGGTATTCAACAACAAATCAATACAAATATTTTCAAGCATAACACACAGATGTTCCAGCTAGAAGAGGTTGGGGGGTGTGGCGTGGTCCCCAAAAGGTGAAAATCGTCTGCTAGTAGCAGTTTCGCGTGTCTGAATAATAGTTTGTCCACATACCGTACATGGCAAAATGAGTTGAAGAATAACCACGACCGACTGGTAAAAACTATAGATGTAATGTTTCTATACTGATAGCACAAGAATCGATAACCTTTTTTCTAACCCTTTACCTAACATGAAAAGCAGACGACACTTGCAAACAAAATTCTTGAATCACTATTATTTTCATTTTTTGTCTCAAAAACATTGGTTATGACCCCTCATTGGAACGAGCTCAACGAGCTCGTTACAATGAGGGGTCATAACCTATGATTTTGAGACAAAAAATGAAAAAATAATGAAAATTAATTGGCGATTTTTGAGAATAGCGCTGGCCGGTTTTGGCCGTTACGTTAGGTAAAGTGTTAACAGGGAGCTTCTCAGAAAATGATGTAAGATTCTTGTATTATCAGTGTAGAAGCAGCAGCAGCAGGATTTTTAATTTATTGTAGTTATGTTACAACCTATTTTGAGTGGTAATGTACATGTATTCTATACCTTTTTTACATGTTTTGGGTTTATACACAGCACTGACGAGAGTTAATTGCATTGAAATTCCTATTGCAGAAAATGTTCCAATGCATAGATATTCAAAATGTAATTAATAATGTTCACGAAAGAACATTATTTCTGGAAAACTAATTTTATAATCCACAAAATGATTAAAATTGACACGGGCCAGGGAGACAATAGAGTGAGCTTGTTCGCTCGGGAGAATGAAAACTATGACATTGTGGTCCGAAAACGACACACTGTTTATTCATTTAAGACATTTTTCGAACTACAGTGTGCCAAGAAATTTACAAATATATATATAGAAATAACACCAATAAACATTCCAGAGCGAAGGTTGGCGAGTACACCGCCATAAACATTCCAGAGCGAAGTTTGGCGAGTAAGGAGGGTGGAAAAACGTGATGCTCCACTGTGCCGTGGTAACAATCAAATGGCGACTAGATGAGTTCATTTTGCACACGGTTCACTAAGTGCTCACCAATCAGCGTAGTGATATCACTCAGACTGATTGGTGTTAACTTAACTCCATCAGGGACTACGTTTTAGCTTGACCAGTTCTGTGTTTCAGTGCTATAATTAGCCATCAGGGACTACGTTTTAGCTTGACCAGTTCTTTGTTTCAGTGCTATAATTAGCCTTATGCCGACCAATAAGCCTTTTCACCAATTCCATCAAGTCTCGTGATAAACTGACCTCATCTAGTCGCCATTTTATTGTTACAACAGCACAGTGGAGCATCATGTTTTTCCACTCTCCTCCCCTCCTTACTCGCCAAACTTCGCTCTGGAATGTTTATGGCGGTGTACTTGCCAACCTTCGCTCTGGAATGTTTATTGGTGTTATTTCTATATATATATTTGTAAATTTCTTGGCATACTGTAGTACGAAAAATGTCTTAAATGAATAAACAGTGTGTCGTTTTCGTCATAGACCCCTGTCAGACTGTGGTGAAAAATCTCTGGAAGGAATATTTTGCTTCTATAAATGTGGCTAAACCTGTGGTGTAGCCACTCATTTTTGGGTTGAAGTAGCTTTGATATGCCAAAACACATGCCGCATGAGTACAGGGAATTTACCCTTCTGGTGCTGTTAAATGTTTTTTCGAATATTGGAAACTGGATTGATAAAAATCTCCATAATTCACACACCTCACTGACTGCCTAACCCTTTACCAAACAAATTGACTGCAACTACACACATAATTCATGAATTTAGTAGGTAAAATGGTTTTTAAAAAGTTTTATACAAACCACATTGTGTGATCTATCATCGCAACAAGATTGTTCCCCCGATTCGGTTTGCTTGAAGCTTTTTGTGAAAAATTGGAATTGAAATTTCCAGTTTTAATGTTATCTGTGGGTAAAAGTTTAAAAAGTTGAACACTTAAGAAAAAATGTTCTGCACAACCTTTTTGTGCTCAGAGTACTGAAATTGTAGATTATTTCAGCAAGTCAAAATTTGTTAGTTTAAATTTGTTTTATAATCACGAAATATTGAAATGTGGCTATGGCTACAATCCAATAATTTTTAATAGAACTAATCTGTAAGTAGTATATAAGTATGCATTACACCCACCCACCCACAATAACGTCTGGCCCCACATTACATACTAACTATATTAGTTATGGGGTGACATAATGCATTAAGTCGATTAGTAGTATCAACGGCTGTCGGGGGGCCACAGAGCTATATATTGTCCATACTATACTGTTGTTCTATACTGCCAGACATTACCCCCACCCCCACAAAATCACTAGATCTAACTTGGGACCTACATGCATATATACCATTACTACCATATCACCCCCCCCCCCCCCCCATACGAGAAGTCCGACATCCACTGACCCGAATAACGTTTTGTAAGATTGTATACTGGACAATAATAGCGGTCAGCATCTCTATGACGTCGCGCGCGTATCATGATGTCACGACGTCGATAGCAACGTCAACCGTTTCGCGGGAAAAATTTTCAAGAAAACCCAATTTTCCCATCATCTTTCCACCACTTACCCTTAATATATACCTATAGCCCCATGCGTACATATATCACTATACATGCCATAGCTTACTATATATACAGTACCTACACCATTTGGCGGATCTAGCTGGATGGAGCCGACATTTTGCAACGAAAAATTGCTCCGGCAAAAAAGTCTGGTTCCTATGGAAATTTAACACTATAGCTGCTCCGGCAAAAGTCCGGGTAATAAGGCAAGATCGGGTACCTTATATACTACTTCTGTAAATGAACAGTTATTTATTTAATAGCTAAGTATGAAATGTCTGGAAAAAGACTTTATATGAGTATAAATGCAAGGTACAAGGTAGAAGCATATGTTCAAGTCTACAAATACTGTATGAATCAAAATAGGTTGTGGCATAACCGCTATAACAAAGTAGCCCACTTCCATTACACCAATAACACAAGAACCTGACATTATCTTCTGGAAAGCTCTCCGAGAGCTTTCCAGAAAATGATGCCAGGTTCTTGTGTTATTGGTGTAGTTGAAGATGCATAGTTTATAGTGGTTATTCTACAACGTATTTCGACTCGTATTGTAAGTCAAGTGATTTCTGAATTTCACTCGGAGATCCGCTGGCTGGAATTTTGCTTACGCAAAACAACGCACATGGCCATCAACCACTGACCATACCCGGCAACCAGTAGAATCTTGTGGCCCACCAAGCAAACCTGCCGTTTAAGGACCACTGATTAGTTAGTTATATGGCGGTCCATAAATTGTAGATGAGCTTGTTGAGTCCCCAACTTTCTACATATGTATATCCACCTACTTAGAGGACAAGTACAAAATCACCCTGTTGTACTGTAATACAATATCCATGTGTACACATTTTAGTCATGGGCCCAGTGCCGGAGGGGGGAGGTAGTAACCTTCGAGACTGGAACTTTGGGGGAGAGGGTTGACCCAGGAGACAAGGATTCTTGGATACGCCTGCCCACCACCAACTTCTGGCCCAAACATGACCCGAAAGACTATATTTTATTTTATTTTCACCGACCCTGCATGAATCTTCCACTCTGTGGGGTGTTTTTTGTACTAAGACTTTGTGGGACTGTTTTGTCCACTGTGTGACATGTAAATTTGAATTGGAGGAGAACATCGTCAAAAGAAGAATTTGAATATTTTTATGTCCGATTCTTATGCTATTAGTATAGAAAACATCACATCTATAGTTTTTACCGGTAGTGGTTATTCTTCATCTCATTTTGACATGTACGGTATGTGGACAAAATATTATTTAGACACGCGACACTGCTACTAGCAGACGATTTTCACCTTTTGGGGACCACGCCCCCCTCCCCCAACCTCTTCCACATGGAACACCTTTGTGTTATGCTTGAAAATATTTGTACTGATTTATTGTTTGAATACCCAAGGTTTGCATTTTCACTCACGCAATGAACTTTGTTTCGTTTGGGTGATCTGTCTGCTATTTTGTCACTCGCCAACAATAAAACCCCACGATGCCGAGTCTGCCTTCACTGGTGGGAAAATCTTTTCTTTGCCTCCAGTGGGGGCACTCTGAGTACAAAAATGACACTTGAGATACAAAAAATCCTATGGAGAATCCTATGTTAATTTTGTACCTCAAGTGCCCACATTGGGTTATGGGGAATTCAGTGTTAAATGTTTGTACACAGAGCGCCCGCCTTCACTACTAACATATTACTTGTTTATGTAAATTTGTTTTATTACAAATTATTGGAGAGTGCCTGTTGGAACTCTCCAATAATTCGTAATAAAACAAATTTTGAATAACAAATTCGGATCACCAAAAATAATCTATCCCTCAACCAGTTAAGGATCTAAAAATGAATAATAAGCCGGAAACGGCGGAAAGAACACAAACGATGAAACGTGCAAGGCGGTGAAAGAATTGACATATATAAATTATTATTTTTTTTTATTTTTTTTTATTAGAAATGCAGGTCACTATACTGGTGTGTAAAAGAACACAGACCTTATGGTTGTGTGGTTTAGATTTCATCGTCTGGACAAAATTCAGGTTTCATGACATTTTTACCCGAACATTCTAAGGGAGATCACTCAAAACACTGAGATTTCTCAAAATATGTGTCTGCAGCAGCAATTCATGGCGTGAACCTGCATTTCGAATATAAAAGAAATTAGACGATGTTTTAAAATGTTTTTTTAAAAATTCAATTTTGATCATTGCCAACAGGGATTAAAGTAACTGGCGGATTAACATTGATTTTATGGCAGTTGATAGAGGTTTAGTACTGTGTCAACGAAGGAAATGTAAAGTTTCCACTGTCAGTCCTTCTTAAACCTATATGAAAAGCAGACGACACTTGCAAACAAAATTATTGAATAATAAGAAATTGTTTTCATTTTTTGCCTCAAAACATAGCTTATGACCCCTCGTTGGAACGAGCTCAATGAGCTCGTTCCAACGAGGGGTCATGTGCTATGTTTTTGAGGCAAAAAATGAAAAAAATAATGAAAATTGAATGGTAATTTTAGTGAATAGCGCTTGCCTGTTTTGACCGTTAGGTTGGGTAAAGGGTTAAGAATACAAAAAGAGGTTTTTGAGAAGGGGAAGTTTGGGGCCTAAATGGTTGAGATTGAAAATCCAAACAGTGGCGCACCGAGCCGCAACGAATTGCTTGCATATAAAATAATAACTCTTCGGCCTTTCGCTGATTTGTGGCGGTCACCTAACAAGGAGGCCTATGTTAACCCAGTTCCCCATCGGGGTATTCCTCCTCCATTCCCCGCCTAATCTCCCCGCATTCAGTCAAAAACTGATTCATACCCCCCCCCCTCACCCCTCTCCCCTCACCTCTCCCCCCCCCCCCCCCGCCAACATTGGCGCTTTCTTGATTTCCCCAACTATAAAACTGACCCTTTCCCTCATGTTATTCCTCATCCAATTATCCTCATGTTTCTATCCCATTTTTCCATTTGTTTCCTAAGGAGTCTTGTTTTACTTGGCAAATATTGTTTTGGGGCATTCTAAAAAGAAATGTTCCGAGGACTCCGATACTCCTCAGTTACACATTGGGCATTCCTCGCCTTTCCCGATCCCCCACCCCAACTCCAGTGACTTGGATCTCACTTTGAACAGCAAATACCCTCAAACGATCCATCCAGATACTCCTCAACAAATACCCTCAAACGATCCATCCAGGTACTCTTCAACAAATACCCTCAAACGATTCATCCAGGTACTCCTCAAAAGCTGGTACATCTTTTTAACCCGTCTAAAGGGCTCTTGTTCCCGGTTCCAGCTCGCCAGTTTCTATTACAATCCTCGAGCACCCTTCCCCTGATAAAGAGTCTCCCCTTCTTCAGTCCCTCTTCAAGATCTTCAGTATCAACAGTGTAATTCTCGTTTAGCTTTCTCGCCTGGCTTATGATAAGCCAGGCGAGAAAGGTGAAAGAGAATTACACTGTAGGGGGATTTTAACCTACATTCTTGTGAAATACCATCTGACTTAGTATTGTGCGTATATGTATGTTTGTATAGCTTTTTTTTTTCTTTCTCCACAGTTGTGTCCTCTATGTACATTTATGTTGTCACGATGTCATATACGTTTTATCTTTTTTTCTGCGTTCTCACTCATGTCCACTGACTTCTCCCTCCCGGCCCTAAAATCAGCTGCCAGGGGTTATCCGTCCTGTCTGAATGTTCTAGTTTCATGAATGGTTAAACCATCTGTTGTTTGGGAGGTTTACCAGGTAAGGTCATACAAAATAAATTAATTGATTCTCAGGCATTTGTATTTCACATCAGTAAGGGAGGGAGGGTTTTATTTTTAATTTTTCTTTTTCTTTTGCAAAAAAATGAGCAAACAGGGAGAGGATTCCGGTTTTCTTTTTACACATAGAAATACAGAAAGTGCATATTTATACAAATAAATTCATTTTTAATTTGAAAATAAAAAATTCCTATAAAACAAATTGTAGGTACGGCAATTCAAAGGATTTATATTCTTTCGATGCTCTTCATATTATCTTTGAAGTAAAAGTGTTTAACCCTTTACCTAACATGAAAAGCAGACGACACTTGCAAAAAAAATTCTTGAATAACTAATTTTTTTCATTTTTTGTCTCAAAAACATAGGTTATGACCCCTCGTTGGAACGAGCTCGATGAGCTCGTTCCAACGAGGGGTCATAACCTATGTTTTTGAGACAAAAAATGAAAATTAATTGGCGATTTTTGAGAATAGCGCTGGCCGGTTTTGGCCGTTACGTTGGGTAAAGGGTTAAACTATGGGGATTTGCCTCGTTGCGATTTATGGGAGAGTGGACAGGTACTCCGCACAAGCTGAGAAATCGAAAGTAAAATGATATCTGATAGCATTTTTGAATCGATGCTGACGAGCCCCCATAATGGTATATAAATATTAACAAGGTACACAACTCGCTTTTCGAAAACGATAGCACTCATCTTCATTATACCCCCCCCCCCCCCTCCCTCCCCCTCAAATTTGATGCATTCAGCGTATCCAGCAGTACCCGGTGTCACTGGAAAGGGGGAGAATAAGCTTTACAATGGTGTATTACATGGCCGTTGGGAGTTCTTGCGGTATTCATAATAACTGGGAGTCGCAGAAAAGGCCGAAAACCACTTAGTCGGACAAGTTGCTGTTCAGTGGAAAGTGCGTTACGAGCGACAATTCTCCCATTTATTATAAAAATTTTAAGTCCCATTGTCTATGAAGGCAGATTCAAATATTAACCGTATACCTTTATCAATTACTAATCTTGGATCCACATTCATTCATTTCTGGTGTTCAAATTTATCTTTTATACATTTTTTACCCTTCATTTGAAAACTCACACAGCTATCAACTTCCATAGAAGCGACGAGATTCTCACAAAAACATCCCCATTCTGCCATTGGCTACTGTTCATGCCGAGAAAATCTTGCATGAAAAGAAGCCAATGGGAGAATGGGGGATGTTTTTGTGTGAGTCTTGCCGTTTCGATGGACGCCGTGAGTGTGTTGAGTTTTCAAATGAAGGATAAAAAATGTATAAAAGTTAAAAGTGAACTCCAGAAATGAATAAATGTCGATCCAAGATTATAAATTGATAAAGGAATATGGTTAATATTTGAATCTGAACTCCATAGACAATGCGTCGCATGCGTGCTAGAATGTTCTGTGTCCCATAGGGGACATAGAACATTCCAGCTCTCAGGCGACGAATGGGACCTCGAGTTTTTATAATAAATCAGAGAACTGTCGATGGTCATCCACTTTCCACTGATCAGCAACTTGTCCGACTAAAGGTTTTTCGACCTCTTTGCGTCTTCAAATTCAATGACGGATTGCCTGATAATCAAAACACTATTTTGTAGCCGAATTTTGGGAGCATAATTTCTCCATATCTATGCTGTCTTTACCGGTATACAGACGAGTTCTTTCTGACCGCTTCCAGTGCGGCTGCGTTACTTGATACGGATATTCACTGCTCGTACTAAAATTTTAGTATGTTGTAGAGCTAAAAAAAAAAAATAAGGAATAGCCTTTTTTGTTTGTTTTTCGATTTTGCTACATTTTTACGTTTTTACGTCACTTCGGGGTTCAGTGTATTTTGACATTTTCGTGGAAATGCTGTTCTTTGATTCATGTAAGTCCATTTTAACCCCCTGCACACTGATGTCAAAATATCCAGATTTCAAGTAGCCATATTTCCCATAATGCAACTGGAAATTTAACCAATTCAATCTTGTTTGACAGAGCTCATCGAGCTCTGTCAAACAAGATTGAATTGGCTAAATTTCTAGTTGCATTATGGGAAATATTTGCATCCTGAACTTTAGATATTTCGACATCAGTGTGCAGGGGGTTAAAAGAAGCTATAGTCGTGAGCAAATGGGAGTGCGTTTTTTTCGCACCTCCATCGCATTTGATGTCATAGCATTTTCTGCGTTGCTTGCGTGGCCAAATAAATCCGAGTAGACCACCTGGCCATTACTAATTGAGTTAAATGTAATATCGTGGTACATGTTACTAGATGTAGAGGTAGGGCTGCCACTGAAAGGGGAGGGTGCGGGGGGGGGGAGACGTTTTCTCATTTTTATCGCGTTTGACGTCATAACGGTCTGTGTGTTGCGCCCGTGTCCCTATAAATGCGACAGGGCCACCCTGTAATTATTAGAAGAAAGTGTATGTACTATATTTTATTACACGGCTGGTCTATGGAAACCCAGTCTACAGCAACACTTAAACATGCGGAAAATGAAAATCCGTTCTACACATATCTGCGGAACGGAAATCATTTGATGATACCTATGACCTGGCATTGTATTATTTGAGGATGCCTATCGAGGATACCTACTGGAGAATCCCTTTTTGTCATATGTGCCTATGTGATAGGGCATAATGTGTCACATTGTGCATTTTCACAAAAGCACATATCGTCACATAAAGCATGTGCCTTTGTGCTCGGGCACATTGTGTCACATTGTGCTTTTTCACATAAGCACATATGACAAAAAAGGGGTGCCAAAGGTCATATGTTTTTCAAAAAACTGCATACAGATTATGGGAAATCAAGCAATCAAATTGGTTAATTATAATTTATATAAATGATCTAGATAAATGAAACAACAAGAGTACTCGGAATAGGGTAGGAACTACTGGTATTACGTACCACCTTACCAGTAACAGGATGATACAAAGCATTTGGTAGGTTAATACTATCAACGGTTAGGATGGGACCTACAGGGGAATATACCAACCATACTCTGCTGCCGTTCTGTATTACCAGGCATTGACCCCACCCCAGAATACCGCTCAATAATATGAAGCACCTGGTGGATCAGTAGTACCAAGGGCCAGCAAGAGACCTACAGGGATATGTACAGCCTATGCTGCTATACTACCGTTCTAAACTACCAAGCATTACCCCCCACCCCCACAAAATCACTAGGTCTACCATAACGTACTACATATACCAGCCATATAATAAAACAAAGCAATCGGCTGGTTAATAGTACCAAGCACTAACAGGGGCCTATAGGTGTATATACCGCCATACTATAGTACCGTTCTGAACTACCAGGCAGTACCCCTACCCACAATACCCCTATGCCTAGCATTGCATACTACCTATACCAGTCATGGGATAACATGAAGCATCAGGTGGATTAATAGTACTATGGGCTAACATGGGACCTGCAGGGGCCCACAGAGGTATATATTGTCCATACTATACTGCTGTTCTATACTGCCAGGCATTACCCCCACCCCCACTCCAAAATTCCACTTGACCTGCTATAACGCACTACCTATACCAATCATAGAATAATACAAAGCAATCGGTTGGTTAATAATATCGAGGACTAACAGGGGACCTACAGCGGTATATACAATGCATCCTATACCACACTTCTAAACAAACGATTATAGTACTGCCTGAACTAGCATTACGAACTACCAATACCAGCCATAAGATAATACAAAGGATTCGTTAGGTTAATGGTACTAAGGCGGTAATAGGCTAACAGACCATTCATCCTATACTGTCCAATTTAAACAACTAAGGACTATCTTGCAATACCACACTGGCCGACCAGGCATTACCCCCCCCCCCCCCCCCCCCACATACACACACACTCACAATACTGCTTGACCTTGACCTAGCTATAGCAGACATAGCATAATATGAAGACCCAAGGGCTAATAGTATACCAACATGGATATATACCCCCCCCCCCTCCTCCTTACATTAAGTCCGACACCCCCTGACCCGAACAACGTTATGTCCGATTGTATACTGGACAATAACAGTGGTCAACATCTTTTTGACGTCGCGTGCGCATCATGACGTCACGACGTCAATAGCAACGTCAACCGTTTCGCGGTGAAAAGATTCAAGAAACCCCAATTTTCCCATCATCTTTCCGCCACTTACCTACACACTATACCTATAGCCCCATGCGTACATATATCACTATACATACCATAGTATACTATATATACAGTACCTCACTATTTGGCGGATCTAGCTGCAAGGAGCCGTACTTTTGCTCCCCCAAAGTTGCTTCCCCAAAAGTCCGGTTCCTATGGGAATTTAACACTAGCTGCTCCCCCCCCCCCCCCCCAAAGTCCGGGTAATGGGGCACGATCGGGTACATACACTACTACTATGAAGGTTATAATTTGTGAAATTTCATAGCTGTGTGTATTATTGATAAAGAGATATGTGTTTTAGAAAATTGGCGTTTTAAAGGAAAATGTTTATAAAAATTGAAAAATTGAAGTGACGTTAAAACCTAAAAATGATGATAAGTCGAAAAATAATTAAGGAACACACACTTCTTACTTTTTTAGCTCTATAACACACCAAATTGTTTTAAAAATCGGCCGACATTTATGTTTATTTTTTTGTGACGTCGACGTCAATAACGTCACACGAAATATCGGCCAAAAACGTTGAGAATTTCCCAGGTCAGTACAGTGGAGCTCACTTAATTGTATATCTCTTTAATGAATAAATAATAATAATAATAATTTATTTTCTAGAGCGTAAAACCACAAACAGTGCGCTAAAACGCTTGACAGAAGAAATAGATACACTTTTCTGAAATAAAGAGTCACATCTGTTTTGGTTGCCTCTTACAGAAGTTCAGGAGAATGCTTCAGTGAATAGGAAAGTTTTAAGACTTCTTTTGAAGACATCGAGAGTTTCTGAAATTCTGACACTAATTGGCAGGGAATTCCACAATCTGGGACCCACGATGGAGAACACACGATCATGAGCCTGATTAGATCTGCTAAAAGGTACAACTAATTGAATTTGGTTTTTAGATCTGAGCCTGCGTGATGATTTATATACAGTGAGGAGCTCTTGTTAACTGAATATAATTTCCCAACACAAAACCATTTACCATACCTCCAGTACAAATTTGATCTGTTAATTGAATATAGTTTATAAAGTAAACTCCTGTTAATTGAATAAAAAATCTTGTAACCTGTCACGAAATTACCCTGACTATCCCCAGTTTTCCTTTATTTAGACCTATTTGGCCTCAGTACATCTAATACAGGCATTTAATCTATTTTTCCTTGTTTGACAGAGCTCATAGAGCTCTGTCAAACAAGATATGATAGAATAAATGCTAATTTTATCTCTAGAATACAGGAAAGTGACACAATCCCTGTTAATTGAATACTCCTGTTAATTGAATAATTTTCATTGGCAAAGTGGCTATTCAGTTAACAGGGTTCCACTATACCAGATTTTGGGATATGGTTTTTGTTGGAGAATATATTTCCAAAATTTTGAAAACGAAAGTGTTTCGGATAAAGGCATAGAATTAAAAACCTAAAGTAGTCGTGAGAAAGAGAACTGAATGTCGATCAGTGTTAGAATCGAAGAAGGGGATGTACATTAAATCGTGGCTGAGTAAAACAAATTAAAAAGGCTAACGATCCTAACAAGTCATTTCCCCTTCATTTTAATATAACAATAACATGATTTTGAAGGGCATTACAGTGTATTAACGGCTCAACAGAAATGGTTAACAGCCCAAGAGTTTATTAGCGGCCCGCGACGAAGTCGAGGGCTGCTAATAATCTCAAGGGCTGTTAACCATTTCTGTTGAGCCGTTGATACACTGTAATGCCCGACAAAGTCATGTTATTTCTATTATTTCCACTTTAGTACAACGGGTACATTCCGATTAAATTATATGTGAAATAAGATAAATAAATGAAGTTTGGCGTTTTCGAATGAAATAAAAACAGCGACACTATTGTCTGATTTGTTGACATGACTATCGTCTGATCAGTCTGCGGCGAAATTTGGAAAGTTAGATGATGAAATATATCTTCGCAATGTGAACTTTAGGCAAAGAGTTTATTCGTCAAAGATGTCATCACTTACTTTGTTTGTATCGCTTCCTATATTTGTTACATTATCTATCCGTGACACAAAGGGGATCACTTGAAACAAATGTGTTAATTGTGTTTACAAATTAAAAATCCGAATTGAATTTCGATCCAAATGGAATTCTGGGGAAAAATATTGTTGATCGGCTGAGAGAGGTGACGTCATTGTCTATATTTAGACGTGTCGGGCTGTTATTGACATGTTGGGCTGTTATAGTCAATAACGGCCCAACACGTCAAATGACTTATACTTGTTGAGCATTACGAGGTTTCAACGCCCGGTAAAACATTGTTAATGTGCTAGGAACGCCCGCAAAAGTGTAGACAAAGTACTATGTAATTAAGTAATTCGGGAGAAAACTTATTGCTTATGTAACCCGACTCTCTCCGACACGAGGGGACCCTGGCTGTTGAAAATGTTGTTAAACCCCAATAAAAAAAAACTCATCTCTCTCAAACATTAGGATCGAGCATGAAATCCGAATCATGCCATCTCCCCACCCCTCCACCCCCGCCCACCACCCCACCTGAAAGCACTCAATAAACAGTACCTGCAATTGATTCTCACAAGAAAACAATGAGAATGAACTTTGATTCTTGCAATTCTTCACTTGCTTCTCATTTTTGCAAGGCCGGATTTAAACATGTGGAGGCCCCTGTCCAGCCTTCAGTGGTGGAGAACCACCCTACCTTAGAATACTAGAAACTAAAAGGTGACAAGACATAGTTACAGTCATCCATAAATTAATTTTTATTCAAATAGAAAGCATATGAAGAGGTTTTGATTGATAGGTGCGTGGGAGCGCGGTGGCTCAGTGATAGACTGTTGGAATTCTATGCTAAAGGTGCCGAGTTCGATCCCCGTCCAGGACGACCCGCGTTATGTTCTTGGGCAAGACACTTTATCCCGGATGCCTACATGGGGGCACGATGACGCCGTGTACTAAGGCATACTACACGTCGATGGTCCACATGTCTTCAACCGCTGTAACAATGCTTGGGCGGAGCTTGAACAGAGTTAGAATGTTCAGAAGCTGACAATTGCTCGTCGATGCTCGGTGGTTCTCTCCGGGTACTCCGGCTTCCTCCACCTGTAAAACTGTCACGGACACGATCAGCCATTGTGCATACGTATGTGACCTTAAACACCAATAAATAAAAATAAATAAATTGACAGGTGCGTTCCTTTCTGGTCAGTCTACATTTTCCTCAAATATTTTTTTTTTCGTGAAATATGTGGAGGCCATGGTTGTGGAGACCCCTTGGCAACTGCACAGCTTGCCCAGTCCTAAATCCGGTCCTACATTTTAGATTTGAAGGTGAACTTAAAAGTCTGGAGAAATCTACTTATTATTAGCGCCTTATAATATGGTAATACTTTGATTTGGCAGTGGTGTCTAATGAAGTCTTGGCTGCCTGTACAGGCAGCCAAGACTTCATTAAAACCACTTCCAAGGTACGGTAACTTCAATCAGTAAAACACAAAGACCTGTCTGCACGAAATTGTGTTCTACGTATACACGCAAGAAACTCATAAAAATGGAACTTGGCCCTCAGGGGTTAAACTTCAGTAAATATATAAAATGAGGATTGTATCTTACTGGAATATGTAGTGGTTACTCTCACAAGGGTATTTAACCGTATTCTCGAATTCTAAATTATTTCTTCACTGGAAACTGATTTACGCAGCTGTAGTTTGCGAGAATCTACACTGATTCTCGCGAATTAGGACGCATTTTAAGACCTGATAACCGTATTGCTACATTTTGGTGTTATAATGGTAGTTGTCAATGAAATACGTAAAATATCTATCAGTAAAGGACAGTCCTCCCGATAAGGGCATGTTGTTATTATATTATATTATTTATTGGTGTTTAAGGTCACATATTTATGCACAATGGCTAATCATGACCATGACAGTTTTACGGGTGGAGGAAGACGGAGTACCCGGAGAGAACCACCGAGCAACTGTCAGCTCCCCAACATACTAACTCCACACAAGCAGGTTTAGCTTTGGTTGAAGACAGGTGTACCATCGACGTGCAGTACGCTTTAGTACACAACGTCACTGTGCCCCCACGTAGGCAATGGGGGTCGAAGTGTCTTGCCCAAGGACACAACGCAGTTCCGTAGGTGGGATTCGAACCGAGGACCTCTCGGCTTGCAGCCTGCACCTCTACCTACTGAGCCACCGCGCCCCGGGCATGTTGTTAAACTTTGCGGATTTTTACCATTCTTTTATCAGGCGTAAACCCGGAAAGATAGCCGTACACTCTATCTTTGTACTTCATCATATTCTGGCAAAAATGTCTTATAAGAATTAGGTCCATTAACCCTTTACCCAACGCAGAGGATTTCAAAATTTATTATTTTAAATATCATTTTTTAAATTTTTTCAAAAAATTTCAACAGAACCATATCATGTGACCCCTCTTTGGAACGAGCTCTTCGAGCTCGTTCCAAAGAGGGGTCACATGATATGGTTTTGTTGAAATTTTTCGAAAAATAATATTTTTTCAACTGCTGAATTTGCATATTACGCGGGCGGATGCGGGCGATTCGTTTGGTAAAGGGTTAAATAAAGATACTGTAAACGTGAAGGGAATTTAGCTTGAAAATAGGTGATAGGTTAAGGTTATTTTTGATGCCATCAAAAGTCTAAACAAAATGATAATCTGTCACTTTTTGTTGTCCATCTGTATTTTTGAATAATGTTTCGTAGTTTTAAAAAATTCCAACATTTTTTTTATATATTTGACTCCATCTAAAATAATATGTCACCTATTTTCAAGCTATATTATATAACACCTTGAAGCATGCAATTGAAACCTCTATTGTAAAAAATTCGAGTTTATTACATAACGGTATGTAACTGTGATCACTATTGTTATAAAGCTGAGTTTATAACATTAAAGGGCGCTCGGTGGCTCAATGGGTAGAGAACTGGACTTCAAACCAAAGGTGCACGGACTGATCCTGACCAGCTGTAACAACATTGTGTTCAGAACGTCTTGTGCAAACATGCTTAATCTCAATAGCCCGCCTGGGGTCACTATGACTCTGCGTACTGAGACGTACTGCAATTCGATGATACACTTGCTTTCAACTTTTGCTAACACTGCTTGTACAGAATTAGTAAGTTGGAGAGTCTGAGAGATGCACGCCGCTGCTCGGTGGTTCTCTCCCGGTACTACGGCTCCATGCACCCGTAAATCCGCCCAACGTGATGTGACTCGCTGGCTGTCGAAGCTGACAAAAATACAAAAGTTATTACCAAATCGTATCGCGCGCAATGCCCGTATTGCGCTGTGCCTGCGGCAGGCTGAACCCTAAATGATAACTAACTGATTGCAGACAGAAAAAGGCAAAAAGATAAACTCTGTCCTTTGTTTTATTACATGCCTATCAATTTTCTTCTCAAAAGTACTAATCCCAGTTGTTGGAAACCGTGTGTCTGATCCACAGCCGTTACAGTATTGTTTGAAATACGCGGTTTGAAACTAAGTCATCGGAAGGGACGGAACTATTTACGAAGTGTTCGTTTAAACTGTACTAAATACTAAAGTTATTTAAATAGTATTTGGTATATTTTCAACTAGGTATTTATTTATTTATTTATTTATTTATTTATTTATTTATTTA